>JBCFYV010000059.1:0-216460 GCA_039000515.1 Timema cristinae | reverse complement strand
AAACAAGTTATTATGCAAAATTTACTAACTTTAATAAATAGTATGTAATAAACACAGTTTTTCAAAAAAAGTAAGTTTGAAATTAATAAAACAAGAAGCTATGATATGCTGTGATGATACATGTGAAATATTGTAATAAGATAAAGTTTTATAGTTTCTTACTTGTGTGGAAACATGTTTATGTGCAAAATGTATTAACGTTGGTTAAGAATTTGCAAAACAAATGGCTTTGCGCAAAAAGTAGGCTGAAATTAATAACATAAGATGCTAAGCTACAATTATAAAAACAACAATTTTTTTCTTCTGATATTTAATAAAAAGTGTTGTACTATTTTCAGGCCAATATGGTAGCTTCAATAAGCTTCCTTTTACTGGAAAAAAACTAATACAAATAATTTTTCTAGGAATTTTATTTTAAAAATAGTGTCAAAAGAATACCACTTCAAGTAGTTTCCAGAGGCCTATGAAAATTAAAAATAATGGCAAGGAACATTTTAGTGGAATCCAAATTTATAAAAATGTTTGGGGAAAACAACATCCAATAGCTTCAAGAGAAATGTAATTTTAATATATTTAGGGAGAGGAAAATTAAAATAGCTTATATAGATATCAGATCTACTATAGAGGGGAGAGATACACTCCCCTTTGTCTCAGTGAGAGCCAGGCGCATTATTTCCTCTATTATAGAGGGGATAGTTACACTCCCCTTTGTCTCGGTGAGAGCCAGGCTCTTTATTTTCTCTATTATAGAAGGGAGATATACACTCCCCTTTGTCTTGGTGAGAACCAGGATCCTTATTTTCTCTATTATAGAAGGGAGAGATACACTCCCCTTTGTCTCAGTGAGAGCCAGGCGCATTATTTCCTCTAATATAGAGGGGATAGGTACACTCACCTTTGTATCAATGAGAGCCAAGCTACTTATTTCCTCTATTATAGAGGAGATAGTTACACTCCCCTTTGTCTCGGTGAGCGCCAGGCTCCTTATTTTCTCTATTATAGAAGGGAGAGATACACTCCCCTTTGTCTTGGTGAGAACCAGGCTCTTTATTTTCTCTATTATAGAAGGGAGAGATACACTCCCCTTTGTCTTGGTGAGAACCAGGCTCCTTATTTTCTCTATTATAGAAGGGAGAGATACACTCCCCTTTGTCTCAGTGAGAGCCAGGCGCATTATTTCCTCTATTATAGAGGGGATAGGTACACTCCCCTTTGTCTCGGGGAGAGCCAGGCTCCTTATTTTCTCTATTATAGAAGGGAGAGTTACACTCACCTTTGTATCGATGAGAGCCAAGCTACTTATTTCCTCTATTATAGAGGAGATAGTTACACTCCCCTTTGTCTCGGTGAGAGCCAGGCTCCTTATTTTCTCTATTATAGAAGGGAGAGATACACTCCCCTTTGTCTCGGTGAGAGCCAGGCTCCTTATTTTCTCTATTATAGAAGGGAGAGGTACACTCCCCTTTGTCTCGGTGAGAGCCAGGCTCCTTATTTCCTCTATTATAGAGGAGAGAGGTAAACTCCCCTTTGTTTTGGTAGAACCAGGCTCCTTATTTTCTCTATTATAGAAGGGAGAGGTACACTCCCCTTTGTCTCGGTGAGAGCCAGGCTCCTTATTTCCTCTATTATAGAGGGGAGAGGTACACTCACCTTTGAATCGATGAGAGCCAGGCTCCTTATTTCCTCTATTATAGAGGAGAGAGGTACACTCCCTTTGTCTTGGTCAGAAACAGGCTCCTTATTTCCTCTATTATAGAAGGGAGAGGTACACTCCCCATTGTCTCGGTGAGAGCCAGGCTCCTTATTTCCTCTATTATAGAGGAGAGAGGTACACTTCCCTTTGTCTCGGTGAGAGCCAGGCTCCTTATTTCCTCTATTATAGAGGAGAGAGGTACACTTCCCTTTGTCTCGGTGAGAGCCAGGCTCCTTATTTCCTCTATTATAGAGGGGAGAGATACACTCCCCTTTGTCTCGGTGAGAGCCAAGCTCCTTATTTCCTCTAATATAGAGGGGAGAGTTACACTCCCCTTTGTCTCGGTGAGAGCCAGGCTCCTTAATTCCTCTATTATAGAGGGGAGAGTTACACTCTCCTTTGTCTCGGTGAGAGCCAGGCTACTTATTTCCTCTATTATAGAGAGAGGTACACTTCCCTTTGTCTCGGTGAGAGCCAGGCTCCTTATTTCCTCTATTATAGAGGGGAGAGTTACACTCCCCTTTGTCTCGGTGAGAGCCAGGCTCCTTATTTCCTCTATTATAGAGGGGAGAGATACATCCCCTTTGTCTCGGGGAGAGACAAGCTCCTTATTTCCTCTATTATAGAGGGGAGAGTTACACTCCCCTTTGTCTCGGTGAGAGCCAGGCTCCTTATTTCCTCTATTATAGAGGGGAGAGATACACTCCCCTTTGTCTCGGGGAGAGACAAGCTCCTTATTTCCTCTATTATAGAGGGGAGAGTTACACTCCCCTTTGTCTCGGTGAGAGCCAGGCTCCTTATTTCCTCTATTATAGAGGGGAGAGATACACTCCCCTTTGTCTCGGGGAGAGACAAGCTCCTTATTTCCTCTATTATAGAGGGGAGAGTTACACTCCCCTTTGTCTCGGTGAGAGCCAGGCTCCTTATTTCCTCTATTATAGAGGGGAGAGATACACTCCCCTTTGTCTCGGGGAGAGACAAGCTCCTTATTTCCTCTATTATAGAGGGGAGAGTTACACTCCCCTTTGTCTCGGTGAGAGCCAGGCTCCTTATTTCCTCTATTATAGAGGGGAGAGTTACACTCCCCTTTGTCTCGGTGAGAGCCAGGCTCCTTATTTCCTCTATTATAGAGGGGAGAGATACACTCCCCTTTGTCTCGGTGAGAAACAGGCTCCTTATTTCCTCTATTATAGAGGAGATAGTTAAACTCCCCTTTGTCTCGGTGAGAGCCAGGCTCCATATTTCCTCTATTATAGAGGGGAGAGATACACTCCCCTTTGTCTCGGGGAGAGCCAAGCTCCTTATTTCCTCTATTATAGAGGGGAGAGTTACACTCCCCTTTGTCTCGGTGAGAGCCAGGCTCCTTATTTCCTATATTATAGAGGGAGAGTTACACTCCCCTTTGTCTCGGTGAGAGCCAGGCTACTTATTTCCTCTATTATAGAGGGGAGAGGTACACTTCCCTTTGTCTCGGTGAAAGCCAAGCTCCTTATTTCCTCTATTATAGAGGGGAGAGATACACTCCCTTTGTCTCGGGGAGAGCCAAGCTCATTATTTCCTCTATTATAGAGGGGAGAGTTACACTCCCCTTTGTCTCGGTGAGAGCCAGGCTCCTTATTTCCTATATTATAGAGGGGAGAGTTACACTCCCCTTTGTCTCGGTGAGAGCCAGGCTCCTTATTTCCTCTATTATAGAAGGGAGAGGTTAACTCCCCTTTATTTTGGTAGAACCAGGCTCCTTATTTCCTCTATTATAGAGGGGAGAGTTACACTCCCCTTTGTCTCGGTGAGAGCCAAGCTCCTTATTTCCTCTATTATAGAGGGGAGAGGTACACTCCCCTTTGTCTCGGTGAAAACCAGGCTCCTTATTTTCTCTATTATAGAAGGGAGAGGTAAACTCCCCTTTGTTTTGGTAGAACCAGGCTCCTTATTTCCTCTATTATAGAGGAGAGAGGTACACTCATCTTTGTATCGATGAGAGCCAGGCTCCTTATTCCTCTATTATAGAGGAGAGAGGTAAACTCCCCTTTGTTTTGGTAGAACCAGGATTCTTATTTCCTCTATTATAGAGGAGAGAGGTACACTCCCCTTTGTCTCGGTGAGAACCAGGCTCCTTATTTCCTCTATTATAGAAGGGAGAGGTACGCTCACCTTTGTCTCGGTGAGAACCAAGCTCCTAATTTCCTCTATTATAGAGGAGAGAGGTAACCTCCCCTTTGTATCGATGAGAACCAGGCTACTTATTTCCTCTATTATAGAGGAGAGAGGTACGCTCCCCTTTGTCTCGGTGAGAGCCAGGCTACTTATTTCCTCTATTATAGAGGAGAGAGGTAACCTCCCCTTTGTATCGATGAGAACCAGGCTACTTATTTCCTCTATTATAGAGGAGAGAGGTACACTCCCCTTTGTCTCGGTGAGAGACAAGCGCCTTATTTCCTCTATTATAGAGGAGAGAGGTACACTCCCCTTTGTCTCGGTGAGAACCAGGCTCCTTATTTCCTCTATTATAGAAGGGAGAGGTACGCTCACCTTTGTCTCGGTGAGAACCAAGCTCCTAATTTCCTCTATTATAGAGGAGAGAGGTAACCTCCCCTTTGTATCGATGAGAACCAGGCTACTTATTTCCTCTATTATAGAGGAGAGAGGTACGCTCCCCTTTGTCTCGGTGAGAGCCAGGCTACTTATTTCCTCTATTATAGAGGAGAGAGGTAACCTCCCCTTTGTATCGATGAGAACCAGGCTACTTATTTCCTCTATTATAGAGGAGAGAGGTACATTCCCCTTTGTGTCGGTGAGAACCAAGCTCCTTATTTCCTCTATTATAGAGGAGAGAGATACAATTCCCTTTGTCTCGGTGAGAGCCAAGCGCCTTATTTCCTCTATTATAGAGGAGAGAGATACACTCCCTTTGTCTCGGTGAGAACCAAGCTCCTAATTTCCTCTATTATAGAGGAGAGAGGTAACCTCCCCTTTGTATCGATGAGAACCAGGCTCCTTATTTCCTCTATTATAGAGGAGAGAGATACACTTCCCTTTGTCTCGGTGAGAGCCAAGCGCCTTATTTCCTCTATTATAGAGGAGAGAGATACACTCCCCTTTGTCTCGGTGAGAACCAAGCTCCTAATTTCCTCTATTATAGAGGAGAGAGGTAACCTCCCTTTGTATCGATGAGAACCAGGCTCCTTATTTCCTCTATTATAGAGGACAGAGATACACTTCCCTTTGTCTCAGTGAGAGCCAAGCGCCTTATTTCCTCTATTATAGAGGAGAGAGATACACTCCCCTTTGTCTCGGTGAGAACCAAGCTCCTAATTTCCTCTATTATAGAGGAGAGAGGTAACCTCCCCTTTGTATCGATGAGAACCAGGCTCCTTATTTCCTCTATTATAGAGGAGAGAGATACACTTCCCTTTGTCTCGGTGAGAGCAAAGCGCCTTATTTCCTCTATTATAGAGGAGAGAGGTAACCTCCCCTTTGTCTTGTGAGAGCCAGGCTCCTTATTTCCTCTATTATATAGGAGAGAGGTACACTCCCCTTTGTCTTGTTGAGAACCAAGCTCCTAATTTCCTCTATTATAAATGAGAGAGGTACACTCCCCTTTGTCTCGGTGAGAGCCAGGCTCCTTATTTCCTCTATTATAGAGGAGAGAGGTACATTCCCCTTTGTCTCGGTGAGAACCAAGCTCCTAATTTCCTCTATTATAGAGGAGAGAGATACACTTCCCTTTGTCTCGGTGAGAGCAAAGCGCCTTATTTGCTATTCCTCTATTATAGAGAAGAGAGGTACACTCCCCTTTGTCTCAGTGAGAGCCAGGCTCCTTTTATCTATTATAGAAGAGAGAGGTACACTCCCCTTTTTTCGATGAGAACCAGGCTCCTTATTTCCTCTATTATAGAGGAGAGAGGAAACCTCCCCTTTGTCTCGGTGAGAAACAGGCTCCTTATTTCCTCTATTATAGAAGGGAGAGGTACACTCACCCTTGTATCGATCAGAGCTAGGCTCCTTATTTCCTCTATTATAGAAGAGAGAGGTACACTCCCCTTTGTCTTGGTGAGAAACAGGCCACTTATTTCTTCTATTATAGAAGGAGAAGTACACTCCCCTTTGTCTTGGTGAGAAACAGGCCACTTATTTCTTCTATTATAGAAGGGAGAAGTACACTCCCCTTTGTCTTGGTGAGAAACAGGCTACTTATTTCCTCTATTATTGAGGAAGAGGGTAACCTCCCCTTTGTCTCGGTGAGAAACAGGCTTCTTATTTCCTCTATTATAGAAGGGAGAGGTAACCTCCCCTTTGTCTCGTTGAGAACCAGGATTCTTATTTCCTCTATTATAGAGGAGAGAGGTACACTCCCCATTGTCTCGGTGAAAGACAAGCTGCTATTCCTCTATTATAGAGAAGAGAGGTACACTCCCCTTTGTCTCAGTGAGAGCCAGGCTCCTTTTATCTATTATAGAAGAGAGAGAGGTACACTCCCCTTTTTTCGATGAGAACCAGGCTCCTTATTTCCTCTATTATAGAGGAGAGAGGTAACCTCGCCTTTGTCTCGGTGAGAGCCAGGCTTATTTCCTCTATTATAGAGGAGAGAGGTAACCTCCCCTTTGTCTTGTGAGAGCCAGGCTCCTTATTTCCTCTATTATAGAGGAGAGAGGTACACTCTCCTTTGTCTCGGTGATACCCAGGCTCCTTATTTCATCTATTATAGAGGAGAAAGGTACACTCCCCTTTGTCTCGGTGAGAGCCAGGCTACTTATTTCCTCTATTATAGAGGAGAGAGGTAACCTCCCCTTTGTCTTGTGAGAGCCAATCTCCTTATTTCCTCTATTATAGAGAGAGGTACACTCCCCTTTGTCTCGGTGAGAGCCAGGCTCCTTATTTCCTCTATTATAGAAGGGAAAGGTACACTCCCCTTTGTCTCGGTGAGAACCAAGCTCCTTATTTCATCTATTATCGAGGAGAGAGGTACACTCCCCTTTGTATCGATGAGAACCAGGCTCCTTATTTCCTTTATTATAAGGAGAGAGGTACACTCCCCTTTGTCTTGGTGAGAGCCAGGCTCCTTATTTCCTCTATTATAGAGGAGAGAGGTACACTCCCCTTTGTGTCGGTGATACCCAGGCTCCTTATTTCATCTATTATAGAGAGAGGTACACTCCCCTTTGTCTCGGTGAGAGCCAGGCTACTTATTACCTCTATTATAGCGGAGAGAGGTAAACTCCCCTTTGTCTTGTGAGAGCCAGGCTTATTTCCTCTATTATAGAGGAGAGAGGTAAACTCCCCTTTGTCTTGTGGAAGCCAATCTCCTTATTTCCTCTATTATAGAGGAGAGAGGTACACTCCCCTTTGTCTCGGTGATACCCAGGCTCCTTATTTCATCTATTATAGAGGAGAGAGGTACACTCCCCTTTGTCTCGGTGAGAGCCAGGCTACTTATTTCCTCTATTATAGAGGGAAAGGTACACTCCCCTTTGTCTCTGTGAGAGCCATGCTCCTTATTTCATCTATTATAGAGGAGAGAGGTGCACTCCCCTTTGTATCGATGAGAACCAGGCTCCTTATTTCCTCTATTATAGAGGAGAGAGGTAACCTCCCCTTTGTCTTGGTGAGAGCCAGGCTTATTTCCTCTATTATAGAGGAGAGAGGTAACCTCCCCTTTGTCTTGTGAGAGCCAGGCTCCTTATTTCCTCTATTATAGAGGAGAGAGGTACACTCCCCTTTGTCTCGGTGATACCCAGGCTCCTTATTTCATCTATTATAGAGGAGAAAGGTACACTCCCCTTTGTCTCGGTGAGAGCCAGGCTACTTATTTCCTCTATTATAGAGGAGAGAGGTAACCTCCCCTTTGTCTTGTGAGAGCCAATCTCCTTATTTCCTCTATTATAGAGGAGAGAGGTACACCCCCCTTTGTCTCGGTGAGAGCCAGGCTCCTTATTTCCTCTATTATAGAAGGGAAAGGTACACTCCCCTTTGTCTCGGTGAGAACCAAGCTCCTTATTTAATCTATTATAGAGGAGAGAGGTACACTCCCCTTTGTATCGATGAGAACCAGGCTCCTTATTTCGTCTATTATAGAGGAGAGAGGTAACTCTCCCTTTGTCTTGTGAGAGCCAGGTCCCTTATTTCCTCTATTATAGAGGAAAGGTACACTCCCCTTTGTCTTGTGTGAGCCAAGCGCCTTATTTCCTCTATTATAGAGGGTAGAGGTACACTCCCCTTTGTCTCGGTGAGAGCCAAGCTCCTTATTTCCTCTATTATAGAGGAGAGAGGAACACTCCCCTTTGTATCGATGAGAAACCAGGCTCCTTATTTCCTCTATTATAGAGGAGAGAGGTAACCTCCCCTTTATCTCGTTGAGAACCAGGCTCCTTATTTTTTCTATTATAGAGGAGAGAGGTAACCTCTTCTTTGTCTTGTGAGAGCCAGGCTCCTTATTTCATCTATTATAGAGGAGAGAGGTATACTCCCCTTTGTATCGATGAGAACCAGGCTCCTTATTTCCTCTATTATAGAGGAGAGAGGTAACCTCCCCTTTGTCTCGTGAGAGCCAGGCTTATTTCCTCTATTATAGAGGAGAGAGGTAACCTCCCCTTTGTCTCGTTGAGAGCCAGGCTCCTTAATTTCCTCTATTATAGAGGAGAGAGGTAACCTCCCCTTTTTCTCGGTGATACCCAGGCTCCTTATTTCATCTATTATAGAGGAGGAAAGGTACACTCCCCTTTGTCTCGGTGAGAGCCAGGCTACTTATTTCCTCTATTATAGAGGAGAGAGGTAACCTCCCCTTTGTCTCGGTGAGAAACAGGCTTCTTATTTCCTCTATTATAGAAGGGAGAGGTAACCTCCCCTTTGTCTCGTTGAGAACCAGGATTCTTATTTCCTCTATTATAGAGGAGAGAGGTACACTCCCCATTGTCTCGGTGAAAGACAAGCTGCTATTCCTCTATTATAGAGAAGAGAGGTACACTCCCCTTTGTCTCAGTGAGAGCCAGGCTCCTTTTATCTATTATAGAAGAGAGAGGTACACTCCCCTTTTTTCGATGAGAACCAGGCTCCTTATTTCCTCTATTATAGAGGAGAGAGGTAACCTCGTCTTTGTCTCGGTGAGAGCCAGGCTTATTTCCTCTATTATAGAGGAGAGAGGTAACCTCCCCTTTGTCTTGTGAGAGCCAGGCTCCTTATTTCCTCTATTATAGAGGAGAGAGGTACACTCTCCTTTGTCTCGGTGATACCCAGGCTCCTTATTTCATCTATTATAGAGGAGAAAGGTACACTCCCCTTTGTCTCGGTGAGAGCCAGGCTACTTATTTCCTCTATTATAGAGGAGAGAGGTAACCTCCCCTTTGTCTTGTGAGAGCCAATCTCCTTATTTCCTCTATTATAGAGAGAGGTACACTCCCCTTTGTCTCGGTGAGAGCCAGGCTCCTTATTTCCTCTATTATAGAAGGGAAAGGTACACTCCCCTTTGTCTCGGTGAGAACCAAGCTCCTTATTTCATCTATTATCGAGGAGAGAGGTACACTCCCCTTTGTATCGATGAGAACCAGGCTCCTTATTTCCTTTATTATAGAGGAGAGAGGTACACTCCCCTTTGTCTTGGTGAGAGCCAGGCTCCTTATTTCCTCTATTATAGAGGAGAGAGGTACACTCCCTTTGTGTCGGTGATACCCAGGCTCCTTATTTCATCTATTATAGAGAGAGGTACACTCCCCTTTGTCTCGGTGAGAGCCAGGCTACTTATTACCTCTATTATAGAGGAGAGAGGTAAACTCCCCTTTGTCTTGTGAGAGCCAGGCTTATTTCCTCTATTATAGAGGAGAGAGGTAAACTCCCCTTTGTCTTGTGAGAGCCAATCTCCTTATTTCCTCTATTATAGAGGAGAGAGGTACACTCCCCTTTGTCTCGGTGATACCCAGGCTCCTTATTTCATCTATTATAGAGGAGAGAGGTACACTCCCCTTTGTCTCGGTGAGAGCCAGGCTACTTATTTCCTCTATTATAGAGGGAAAGGTACACTCCCCTTTGTCTCTGTGAGAGCCATGCTCCTTATTTCATCTATTATAGAGGAGGAGGTGCACTCCCCTTTGTATCGATGAGAACCAGGCTCCTTATTTCCTCTATTATAGAGGAGAGAGGTAACCTCCCCTTTGTCTCGGTGAGAGCCAGGCTTATTTCCTCTATTATAGAGGAGAGAGGTAACCTCCCCTTTGTCTTGTGAGAGCCAGGCTCCTTATTTCCTCTATTATAGAGGAGAGAGGTACACTCCCCTTTGTCTCGGTGATACCCAGGCTCCTTATTTCATCTATTATAGAGGAGAAAGGTACACTCCCCTTTGTCTCGGTGAGAGCCAGGCTACTTATTTCCTCTATTATAGAGGAGAGAGGTAACCTCCCCTTTGTCTTGTGAGAGCCAATCTCCTTATTTCCTCTATTATAGAGGAGAGAGGTACACTCCCCTTTGTCTCGGTGAGAGCCAGGCTCCTTATTTCCTCTATTATAGAAGGGAAAGGTACACTCCCCTTTGTCTCGGTGAGAACCAAGCTCCTTATTTCATCTATTATAGAGGAGAGAGGTACACTCCCCTTTGTATCGATGAGAACCAGGCTCCTTATTTCCTCTATTATAGAGGAGAGAGGTAACCTCCCCTTTGTCTTGTGAGAGCCAGGTCCCTTATTTCCTCTATTATAGAGGGAAAGGTACACTCCCCTTTGTCTTGTGTGAGCCAAGCGCCTTATTTCCTCTATTATAGAGGGTAGAAGGTACACTCCCCTTTGTCTCGGTGAGAGCCAAGCTCCTTATTTCCTCTATTATAGAGGAGAGAGGAACACTCCCTTTGTATCGATGAGAACCAGGCTCCTTATTTCCTCTATTATAGAGGAGAAAGGTACACTCCCCTTTATCTCGTTGAGAACCAGGCTCCTTATTTTTTCTATTATAGAGGAGAGAGGTAACCTCTTCTTTGTCTTGTGAGAGCCAGGCTCCTTATTTCATCTATTATAGAGGAGAGAGGTATACTCCCCTTTGTATCGATGAGAACCAGGCTCCTTATTTCCTCTATTATAGAGGAGAGAGGTAACCTCCCCTTTGTCTCGGTGAGAGCCAGGCTTATTTCCTCTATTATAGAGGAGAGAGGTAACCTCCGCTTTGTCTCGGTGAGAGCCAGGCTCTTATTTCCTCTATTATAGAGGAGAGATGTAACCTCCCCTTTGTCTCGGTGATACCCAGGCTCCTTATTTCATCTATTATAGAGGAGAAAGGTACACTCCCTTTGTCTCGGTGAGAGCCAGGCTACTTATTTCCTCTATTATAGAGGAGAGAGGTAACCTCCCCTTTGTCTCGGTGAGAAACAGGCTTCTTATTTCCTCTATTATAGAGGAGAGAGGTAAACTCCCCTTTGTCTTGTGAGAGCCAATCTCCTTATTTCATCTATTATCGAGGAGAGAGGTACACTCCCTTTGTATCGATGAGAACCAGGCTCCTTATTTCCTCTATTATAGAGGAGAGAGGTAACTCCCTTTGTCTTGTGAGAGCCAGGTTCCTTATTTCCTCTATTATAGAGGGAAAGGTACACTCCCCTTTGTCTTGCTTGTGTGAGCCAAGCGCCTTATTTCCTCTATTATAGAGGGAAAGGTACACTCCCCTTTGTCTTGTGTGAGCCAAGCTCCTTATTTCCTCTATTATAGAGGATAAGAGAAACACTCCCCTTTGTCTCGTTGAGAGCCATCGTAATACTGATGTATTTTTATATCTGATCTAGAGCAGACCCAACGTAAGTGACACTTTCATCTATCAAGCACTGTAGTCTAGTCGATACGTGAGTGCGAGGAGAGAACTGAAATAGCTGTAATTTATTTATTTTGAACTCTTTAAAATAGCTGAATTTTTTCCAGAAACAAATAATTGAAAATTTTCCAAAACGTAAAATTATATTTATGTTATATTTAGTTGAACTTTTTTCAGGTGGGAAGAAACCACAGGACCATCCATTCCAAATGAAACAATTAAACAATTTGAAACAGCTGAGGTGGTTCAAGTTTCCGGTCAAATTGATCAAATAAAAAATAGTGTTGACCATAACAAAAGTTATTTGTCGACTGTGTCACTCCTCCCAAAGAAAGAAATGATGAGTGTCACAATGAAAGGAAACTGATAGTGCAGATAATGAAGATATTTTTGTACAAACGTCCTGTTCTCAGAAAATAGTGCCCGTGCATCAAATCACTGGCCGGAGAATAGTAGACATAACACATTTCATAGTGAAAATACAAGAATTATATGATCATGGTCCGATTGGCTGTAATCTTAGCAACATGTTTGTAGTTCGTGAAAAGAGGTGCGGCTATAAAAGTGTACTTATTTTTAAATGCCAAATGTGTAATATTGAGTGCCAAGTTGAGACCGAACCTCGAAATGAACAGGTCATGGACATAAATACTGCAGCCGTTACAGGATCTATTTCTTCAGCTATGAATATACCTACATTAGCTGCAATGACATATTCAAATTATCAGAACAATGTTTTTGATGGGTTTGAAAAATCTGCGTTAACGGAAATGGCCAAATCCGCGGAAGAGGAAGCAAAAATAGCTATTCAACATGGGGAGGTTGACAGGAATGGAATACCAATCCTCACCGTTGTAGCAGATGGAAGTTGGCCCAAACGTTCCTTTGGAAAAAACTACAGTTTGCTTTCTGGTGTGGTAAGTTCGAGCTACAAAAATATACATCATAATGTAGGATAATGTGTTAGTTATTTTACAAATGGGAATTGTTTGTGTATAAACTTAAACTTACAATATCACCAAATGTATCAAAATTAATAGTATGCAAATCTTTTTGCTGCTTCTCTCTAAATTATACAGATATAAACCATTTAATAGAATGCATTAAACAAATACTTCAAAGAAACAAAAATATTATTATAAGATTTCCACAGCATGTGCTGTTTGCAAGCAGATTATTTTTTTTGCTAAGAAATGCTGTAGAGTGCTTAACAATGTCCTTGAATTGACCTTAGCTAATTTGAGTAAGCAATGTTAATCTTAAAACCAAATGGGAGCATTATTTTCCCCCATCCTGATAAAATAATTAAAACTTGTGGTGAAGAGTTATTTCAGTATTTCACACAAAACCAAGTGGTTTATGCTCCAATGCTATTTATATAATATAATAATAAATAGGATATCTGTTTAAATGTGCTGTAATGCTTTTGGTTAGTGCATTTTACATTCGCAAAATAGAAAATATTACTTGTGATTGGTAAAGATCTTGGGGAAGCCCATCTATTCTATTTAGGTGACTAGACTTCTCTGATTCACCTCTTTTTAGTGTAGATATGTACTGTACATTGCAAAAGATTATTATTATAAAACTCCCGTGATTAATGCATAACTCTATTTTTTAGGCTGCCATTGTTGGATTATACACTGGAAAGGTTATTTTTCTGGGATGGAGAAACAAATATTGTACTTTGTGTAAGAGCAAAGAATGCAGGAATAACAGTAAAACCACACACACACACACATGTTACAGAAACTTTTCTGCGAATTCCACAGGCATGGAAGCAGATGTCATAGTGGATGGTTTTTTGAATAGTGAAGCCATGTATGGAGTAAAATATGGCGTTCTTGTTGCGGATGGGCATTCCAGTGTGTATTCGAAGATCCTACAAGCAAGACCTTATGATGACCTAACTGTAGAAAGAGTTGATTGCACTAACCATCTACTTCACAATTATGGCAACAAATTGAGAGATGTAGTTAGAAACGGCAAACTAGGTAACATAATGCTGAGACAAAAAATAGCAGCAAACATTGTTAGACTAAGGAATGCTGTTACAAAAGCTGCGGAATACAGGTCAAATCAAAGGGATCTAAACAACCAAGAGAAATTAAATGAACTCAAAAAGGATTTGCTGAATTCTCTAAGTCACATATTTGGAGAGCACCTTAATTGTAAAGATCGTGGCTACTTTTGTAATGGCCCCAAACCAGAGGACGTTAATCTAGTGCCTAGGTTAACTGAAGCAGGATTGTACATTGTCCTTCAAAAACTTGTTAGCAGGCCTTGCTGTGCATTACCGAAGTTTATTGAGGCACTTGAACAGTAATATTGTGGAACAATTTTTTCCCATTGTAGCGAAGTTTATAGGTGGAAAACGAATAAATTATACACAAAGAAGTTCCTACCAGGGCCGATGCACAGCGCTGTTGTGTCACATAACACGCCCACACCCTGTAGTCCAGGGCAGATGCACAGCCGCTGTTCTGTCACATAACACGCCCACACCCCTGTATGTGCTGCACAAAACATTATTTGATAAACAAAGTCCAGGAAGATTTACAAAATTATATGAAGTCAGTCGTCTAAAAGTACTGCAGAACTGTAAAAATAGCACAGCGAGAAGGAAAAGAAAGTTATTTTTAACAACAGAAATACCTGACAAAGATTATGGGTCTCGCGCAGAAAAACCTGATTTCCCACATGATATATTTGAAGAAAAGAAAAAACAATTTCTGGATTCATTAAAAAGATCAGTGGAAGAGATTCAAGAAATTGAGAGGGCAACAATTCTTCAAAGAAAATGTGGAATGTGGATGGAAGAAAGGCGGAAACTCCTAACAGCATCAGTTTTTGGAACAGTGTGTTGTAGGTGGTCTTACACAAGCTGTCAAACATTAGTAAAAACTTTACTTTACACCGATTTTGATTCAATGCCTTTAAAATATTGGCGAGATCATGAAAGCGATGTTCTCCAAGCTATGGAAAAAGTTATAGGGAGTAAGATTAAAGAATGTGGTCTATTCATTGATCACACTCATCAATATTTGGGAGCAACACCTGATGGGCTTGTGGGAGATAGTGCCATTGTTGAGGTCAAGTGCCCAGCTTCTGCAAAAGAGTTAACTCCTGAATAAGCAATTTTTTCAAGGAAAGTTACATTTTGGAACTTAAGTAAAGACCAAAAGTTATAGTTGATGTCAACAAAAAACACAAATATTACTTTCAAATCCAAGGTCAGTTGCATATAACAAAAAAAGACATTTGTTATTATGGAGTTTGGACCCCACTCGGAATAAAAGTTGAAGCTATCTGCCGCGATGATCAGTTTTGGAATAATGAGATGGAAGAAAAACTTACGAAATTTTACATGGATTGTGTGGTTCCAGAACTTGTAGATTCACGTCAACGTCACTCAATGCCTATTCTTGACCCTATATATGTGCTACAATCACAAGAAGAAGAAAAACAGAGAAAATGAAAACTTTCTTTGGAAAAAACGTTTACAAATAAAAAACCTAAAGAAAGATTGCTTTAATTATGTAAAGATTGCATGTAAAATACTGTTTATTTGTTAGATTACTGTATATATTACTGCTTTTTATTAATAATTTTCCTCCCCAAATGATGTTTTATATTATTTTGTGATATTTATTTATTTTACAGCATAATTTATTATTTGAATCAAAAGTTTGTAGGCTTGGACTGCATTGAAGAAATAAACTTCTAAAAAAATCATTTCCAAACAAAATTAACCCTGATTGAATTTACTGGAATTAGGAATTAACGGTCAGGTCTATAAATATGCCTCAAATTTTCATCCAGATAAATATTTTTTCATTTTTCCCATATGACGGTTATTTCAACTAAAACCGAAATGTCTGAAGCTATTTCTTCAATGTGGCTAACACCTGCTTCATTTAAATCAACTCCAGGCCACGAAAGCCACTAAAATAATATATTATTGATAAATTGTATTTGAAATTATTTATATTCATATAACCATTGTTATAAATAACGCAAGAAGAATAAAAAATCTATAAAATTATTTTGTATAAAGTTTTTGGTTAAAGAATCACGAGAGTGAATCCTCATAATTATAACTGGTTTCGTTTCAGTAGAATTATTCATTTACCATTCTCCATTAACCAGAATAACAAGAAAAATACTGTATAGAAAGTATATTTGTAGCAGAGATGATGATGGCCTTTGCATTGAACTATTAACTTTATCAGGGTTTATGGTAATATTTTTTGGAAAAAAAAAAAAAAAAAAAATTAAACCATTTTGATTTGTTTTACCTATTTATGTATTGACTCGACTTTTTGCTGTTGGTATTGAAATTGATTTAAATTCTATGGCTAGTTGGGTTGAAATTATTGTATAATAAACTTTGTATGGGGTCAGTTTTGGTTTGTCTGTTCATTATTTGTTCCTTTTCAACAGATATATACTCATATTTGTTTAAAAAGAGTGTGGTATTAAAATGTTCTAAAATTGTTTTATTATTACTATTTATAGGGTGATTCACTCGTGAGTGAACACTTATTCTATATCACACAATTAGGAGCGTCGGGCTATTATGTGTCTGGACGCTAACGGTGGGCCTGTCCAGCATCTTCTATAACACAGTTCTACTTGCCATGAGGAAAGCGAAGTTTATGACTTTCCAATCATGCGCTAAAAAAAAAAAAGTACAGTCCCGAATGAATCACCCTACATTATGTGTGGCTGTCCATTGAAGAAACATCGCACTAGAATAGCATCTGACAGCTACAAACGTTACTTAAATTATTATTATGTGTCCATACGTCATATGATGTAAAGCTGTAACTTTTGATAGATATTATCAATAACTATCAACTTATACTAATAATATAGTTGAAAATTTCAATGTTTACCACAAAAATAATATGTTTGCATTTTTTAAAAGTTCCTTCCTAGTGTTCTTACTGTTCCCAAAACGTTGTGAACAGACTACATAAACATTTTACCACAGTGCATGCACCACATTTAGGTTAAAAATAATATAATAGAAAACGGACTATTTCTTTATTTCAGAATAAGGCTCCTGCCAATTACTACAAAATAACATAAATTAAAATTTACCTATATAATATGTTACAGTTTGTCCATAGGAGTCATTTAAAGAAACACCGCGAATCCGAACAATGTACCACGCCAAATTTAAAACATGTTTATAGAACCAAAGTCTAGTTTTTAATCAAATATAACTAAAAACCATCAACTATATGCGGAAATCGAGCTCTAATATACCTGAACTATACAGGTTTCGTCACCTACTTTAGAGCTGTCAAAAAAAGCCACCGATGACTTGGAGTCAAGCGTTTGTTTGGCACCTTTTACAGTTTCCTTTGTATATTATTGAATATATTGCAATACACATATAGTTAAGAATACGGTCGTTCATTTAGTATTAATATAAATATAAAAGAAAAATGAACCTCACTTTAATCGAGCCCCTGACATTTGGTTAAGCTTATGGTTTTTGAATACATTTAAATAAGTACCAATTGAATGACTGCAACTCAAACTAAACTATAATATTAATATGTTGTGTAATAAATAATTTTAGTTTGTTGTCAACTATTTATAACAGGCCTACAAATATTGGAATGAATCATGTAAGTCGTTTTTCCTACACATCTTACTACTCATTTGGGTTATAGGCGTTAATTTACACTGATAAGATAGTGTTGAGAAAGCTCATTGAGACAAAATGTTACTGGATTTGCATAGAGGAAAAGAGAGAAACCACTCATAAAAACCCACTCTTAGTAAACCCAGCTGTAGTTTGAACCTAATTATCTCCACGTCATTTGCAAACCTGACTAGATGAGTTTGATATTCTGTACATGTGCCAACCGGCATGGAACTGTGACATTTCGTTTCTACATAAAAAATAAATGCAAAATAAATTCATAAAATTTAAATCCAAAAGTGATATTACATCAACTTGGGTTTATCATGTGTATATGCTAATTATTCAGAACGGATACTGGAACATACCTCTTTTTATTGCCACTAAACTATGTCATTGCAAGTATGGGCTAAAACAACTTTAACTACAGTCCAGTTTTAATAGAAAGGGCCTACCTTACCTGACAACTAGAAACTATACTAGATCTATCTACTTCCTCTTTATTGATAGGTCAAGCCGTATGATCTACAGCTGTCACTATGGATATATCATCAATAACTATAAAGTAACGCTAAAAATATATTAAAGTGGCAGAAAAGTGTATTTTATAACTAAAATGCTCTTTATATGACAGTTGGACTGTAGATGGATTGTCATAAGAAGAGTCTTTTAAAAGATATAAAATAAAGGAGGGACAACATTATCAAAAATACATTTCTTTTCCTTTCAGCAGCTGTTGAGATTAAGACTATGTCAAAGTGACAACTGCAGAACACTTTACACGACATTTGACACAATATGGGTCTTCCTATTACAATCCAACTATATCTAGCGGTCAACAGAGATATGTGAGGCCTACTCATCCTCGTCTGGAAGCAAAGTAAATTGTCTAGTTCCCGAGTCCAAGGTTATTACATTATGATTTTGGTAGGAAGAACAGTAGAAGTTAGTTACTAAAGCTACTAAATCAATTTTAATATATTCATTCACCAAGTCATTCTATCTTCAGCTGTCACCGTTGATAGATATTATCAAAACCTATAGAATGACTCAAATAATATAGTAAATTGTTATCAATGTTGATTGTAAGGAAATATGTTTGAATTTTCTAAACTGTTTTTATAACCAAAATCAGGGTATACTTACTCTTCATGACATCCAAAGATATTGAACTGGGAAGATGGGAATAAAAATATGAAAACCTGAAACAAAGGTTCGCGAACGTTTGTTTTCTGCATCTTAAATGTTTTGAAGAATGTTTAGGAATGCTTCCATTTATTTTATTCAACTCTAATAGGTGGGCAATCCAGAAAAGGCTTCAATCTAGTCTTGTCCTGTTTGCCAGTGATGAAGAGTTCGGGATTTGAATCCCAGCAGTTTATACGTAGATGTTTTATTCTTAAATAGCCTTTCACTGTTTATCACGTAAATGCGTGTGAATTGCATATTAATAAATTCTACCTTCCTTTCCCCGACCTACTTAGAAAATATATCCAGATAGTTTTGACGGTTAAAATGTTGTAAGTCACGTAAAATAGCAGGGAAAAAGTGGCCGAGCGGTCTAAGAACTAAGCCCTAAATAAAAATCTTCCATGGAATCTAATATTAAAAAAATAATATTCAAATATGAGCAGGCAAATTTCTGCAAAACAAAATATAGTGTTGTCAATTTTTTTAGGACATGAATAGTGTGATTTCTTTGGTAGATTATAGTGTTTACATTAAAAAATAGGTGGCCTGGTGGTCTAGGTGTAAGGTGTCGGACTTCTGTGCAGAGGTTCGGGGCTCAATCCTCGGTCCCGGCAGATTTATCTGATTACCAAACCCTTCCTTCACCTCTGACAAGACATCTTGTGAATGTGGGGAATGCCAGGCCTCCACCGTGGTTCGGATTCCACGTTAAACTGTAGGTCCTCCATTTGATCTCACAATCACCCTACCATTACACATTATCGTAAGTGCGTATAACCCGAACAGGTAGTAAGATGTGGTGCTAATAATAATAATAATAATAATAATAATAATAATAATAATAATAATAATAATAATAATAATAATAATAATAATAATAGCAATAATAATAATAATAATATAATAATATTAAAATATAAAATAATAATATTTAAATAATATAATGCAGTTTAAAATTAAAAAGTTAAATTTTATTGTAAGCTACAATTTTAATAATACTTATAAAATTTTTTAATATAAATAAAATTTAATAAATAATTATTTAAAAATATTGATATTAATATTAATAATAATATTAATAATAATATTAATAATAATATTAATATTAATATTAATAATATTAATATATTAATATTAATAATATTAATATTAATATTAATATTATTAATATTAATATTAATATTAATATTAATGATAATGATGATGATGATGATGATGATGATGATGATGATGATGATGATGATGATAATGATAATAATAATAATAATAATAATAATAATAATATATAATAATAATAATAATAATAATAATAATAATAATAGCAATAATATAATATAATAATACATTAAAAATAGAAATAAAATTTTAAATAATATAATGCAGTTTAAAATTCAAAAGAGTTAAATCTTTACCTTGTAGCTACAATTTTAATAACTAGCTACTAAAACTTTTTAATGAAACAAAATTGTGTAAAAATTATTTAAAAAATTGGATGGGATTGTCAAAGCTAGAAATCTAAAATTGATACTACTTTATTAATTTGAATCAAACGCTGTCACATGCTAGTAATTTAAAATGGGTTGTGAAAAGGTAACTCTGGAGAGGTGCGTGAGCTAGGCTAGGCTCAGGCCGCCCCCATCAGTCCTTGACACTTTCAGGGAATCCAGAGATTAACCGGCTGACAACATTCTAACAGCACTGTCCACTTAACCCCTTCCCCTTTGTACTTTTTTTTTTCTAAGAAATGTTTCGAAATAACAATACCTACTCACTGGCGAAACTAGCGACACCTGTTGGTGAGCATAGCAACTATGACTCACCCCAACCCTCACTCTCCACCCCAAAACTGAAAAGGGGATCAACTATAGCGCACACTTAAAGAGACTAGTTCAAGTACCAATGGATGGGCCAAGTGTTAATTGGAAATTTTTCAATGACCTTGGAAGTTATCTTAAAGAAGATCCAAATGATCCTGTTTTATTGGATATGGGTAGCTGTGGCCTTCATACTCTTCATAATGCATTTAAAAGTGGAACAAATGCAACAAACTGGCAAATAGAATTATTAAGGGGAGTGTAACAATCTTTTTTTTAAATGTTCCAGCGCGATGAGCTGACTACACTCACTACTCAAATTCTACCGAATTTCCAAAAAAAGGTTTGTTCTGTTAGATGGTTACAAAATGTACAGGTTGTATAAAGAGCAGCAGAGATCCTACCAAACTTGAATAAATGTCTTATAGGGTTACAATATAACAAAAAGGAACCCACATCTGCTACTTATAAACTGGTTTGTTCAATTATGAAGTACAAATTACTAGGAGCTCTTTTTCAAATCATTATCAATGAAGATGTTTCTATCAGAATTCCAGTCTGAAGCATTGATGGCTCCTTTTCTTTATACTAAATTTACTGCCATCTTTAATTTAATCATGAAGCAGTTTATTTTGAAAGAAACTATGCTGTATATGTTCTTTAACCAAAATTGATATTTAGAACAACAAAAAATCTATTGTGGCAAAAATGGATGACCTTTGCAAAAGGTCTCTAGAGCTGTCCCAAATAGACATATTTGAGTTCAGGCAAGGTTGTTTAATTTGGTTACAAACATTTTGTTTCAGATTACTAAAAAGTCTTCTGTAAAATATTAATTGAATAAATCTATTACATTTTGTGATCCATCAGTAATAAGTGTCAAATCAATGGAGGTTTGCATTAAGCGTTTCAAAATTGTCCTGGATATATTGATTGAAATAAGTGGCTGAGGGGAAACTTAGCTGACAAGATTGAGAGAGAATTCTTAGCAGCTGCCATAGAAGCAATGAAGATCTTACAAGGAATAAGATGGATGTTTCTGGAAGAATGTTGTGTTTAACAATGGAAGTAGGGGTGAACTCATGTTGGTCTTGCAACTAATCTTAATACTATCGCATGGGAATGCAAGAGGTGAACGTGGTTTCTCAGCAAACATAGCATGAGAGAACTAGAGCCATCAAAGGTGGGTGTGAGATGCAGTGGGGGTTTGGACAAAGAGGAAACTAACAACAATATCATATATGCAACTAGAAATTCTCACAGATTGTATGTGGAAGAACTATATAGATTTAGAATGAGAAGCAAACAGAGACAAGAAGAAGGCTTGTGACTTGTTAAAGGACTTACAAACTAAGAAAAGAAAAAAAATATTGGAAGAGGCTCAGAAAGAAGTAGAGCAAATCCGCACAATCACCATAGCCTACTTGTGTTACCCTATCAGGTGACCTGGTGGTCTAGGGGTAAGGTGTCACACTTCTATGCTGGCGGCCGGGTTCAATCCTCGGTCCCGGCAAGATTTATCTGATTACCAAACCCTTCCTTCACCTCTGACAAGACATCTTGTGAATGTGGGGAATGCCAGGCCTCCACCGTGGTCCGGATTCCACGTTAAACTGTAGGTCCTTCATTTCATCTCACAATCACCCTACCATTACACATTAGCGTAAGTGCGTATAACCCGAACGGGTAGTAAGACGCGGTGCTAAAAATAATAATAATAATAATAATAATAATAATAATATAATAATAATAAATGTACCCTATTAAATCTTTTTTTTAACTGTAAAATAATTATTTACTTACATTAAGTAACAAGATATACAGACTACCTCTCAACCATCCACTATTTACAAGAGAAAAAAAATGTTTTGTGTAAATATGTGAAAAGTAGTGCATCCATACTCCAAAAACAAGCTTCAAATAAACAGGTTAAAAATATTATTTATGATAATTACTTTTATCTGTAAACGTGGTTACCATTAATATGGAGTTGAGGCATGGACTACTTGTACTGCATGTAATGACAGGAAGGTTGAGAGTTTAATCCTGGGGTGGTTTATCCATATGTGCTAACTAAGCTAACTTTCTCATTCCTACCATATTATATTGAGTCGTTGGAACTATTTATTTATGGTTTGGAAAACCTTGAATGTCAGGGAATTTCAATGTTAAAAATTAGTGGCAACACTGAATAAGTTTCTACCACCACTGATACCAATAAGAACTATTGGCTTATTTACTTGTTTTGGTGATACTAAAGCCAAACAATGTTTTGGTACCAGTATTCCTCTATCTAAAAGGTTCAACTATCATGTACAATACAAAGTGCAAGCATCTTGAAGGTAATCATCCAGAGATTCCTGAGAATCACACCTCTTGACAGCCTCTGTGAAGTAGCTCCCCTCTGCAGTGTAGTCGCACTGTATGATTCCCCCTTCTCCCGATTGTGCACTACTTTCTACACCCAGATGCTCGGCTAGAAAGTCCAACACTTGCTCGCGGGTCTTGAGACTGTTGAATTCAAGTCTGAGGGTCTTGGGCAATACCTTCTCAAGCATAAACACCAGGTGATGGTGCAGGGTGTTGAAGTGTGTCTCGGTGACAGAGGTCAGACACAGCCACTGCTGCACGCACTCCACAGGAGTGACCACGGCACCAGAGAACAGGGCAGGATTTGTCAACAATCCACGTGCAGCCATCACTCCTGACAACAATGGTTGAATAGCAACCATTACTATTTTGTTGCTTTTTCACCCGAATCTTACACCCCAATCGTGGTATCTGCATTTAATTACAAGAGATAGGAAGAGTGGAAAACCACTCTTTGCACACCCTCAACCTCCCAAGCCATTGGGAAATCAGACTACATAGTCTTGCCATTTAGTTAGCATCCCCACCAATGCAAATCATATAGTTGGGGTTTTTTCTACTTAGTTCTGTTTATTTACATCAATTCTCTTTTTGAAAATTATAAATAGTAACATAGCTAGATATTAACAATCTTTGCTTTTTTGGAATCATATTCACTTAATAAGTAAGTAGGGGTTTTGAGTTTGATAACTAAATTTGTCCTGAAGTTATGTTAGGGTAAGACACTGACTGATATTCAAAATATTATAAATTTGAAAAAATATAAATTTTGAATAGTTTTTAATTTTTGAGTCTTGGATATTCTGTTGGGATTTGAAGTGTCTTTCTCTACTGTAGACCAATTAACTCACCACGGCAGCCCGTCTTGTCATGAAGATCTTGAGCCGCCTGTAAACTCCTGACATCACCATTGCCAATAATGGGAAGTCTGACTCTACTAGTGACCTCTTTGAGCGCCTCTACATTTATAGGTTGGTGCTTCTGTTGAGGAGTACGAGCGTGAACAGTGATGAAAGTAGCGCCTGCAGATTCCAAAGACTGACAGAGATCTATACTCTTCCTATTTCAAGAGATAAATACTCCTATGAGCAGTATAATGGTAAGTTCACATTGACAAGTTTGGTTTGGTTATATTAGGCAGGATTAGCTTGTGGGTCATTCCACCACAATTCAACCAAAAAAAAATGTTTTGACACCCATGGTCTCAGATTTTGATGAAACTTGGTATGCTCAATCCCTTCATGGTGGTAAGTAACCACCATTCCCCTCTCCCCCCCTCTAGTTCATCTGGTTTTCATTTTAAAGACCTTCAAACTTTCACCGAGTTCTCGATTTTAAACATTTTCGAGGCCTTCTACGCAAGATACA
This sequence comes from Timema cristinae, assembly GCA_039000515.1. Taxonomy (NCBI): domain Eukaryota; kingdom Metazoa; phylum Arthropoda; class Insecta; order Phasmatodea; family Timematidae; genus Timema; species Timema cristinae. Next base: position 192,589 of record JBCFYV010000059.1, on the reverse strand, counting down.
CTTCATTACCAAAAAATTTTCATCTCACTCACAAATCAAACTATCTCTTTGAAATTTTCCAGCCTTATCAATGAAAGCATGAGGATTTCAGAAAAAAATATGTTCAGACTCTAAATGCCTGTTTTAGACCATTAAAAAATTAATAAAATAATTTTGAACTAGTTTTTTTTACTGAAAACATGGTTTACTAAAAACTCAATTATCAGAGTGAGGGAAAGGTATAACCTGTACGTATATTTTTTTTAAATGAGCCTAGAACTATGTTCTATCATACTCAAAAATATAATTGATGGCTTTTTCATCCCTTTGGCAAAATATAAGCTTATGCACTCTTTTTTTAGCTGTTATTTTGAGAAAGTGGCTGACGATGACTATTTTTCAACTTTAAACAAAATCTAAAACTCCTATCATAAAATAGTACTGGAACAAACTTGTAGAGCTTACAATTTTACATTATTTTGGTTCTTGGTGATTTTTTGTTAGAGAGCACCACTTTTTAGTATTTGTCTATTTAAAAGGCGGAAAAAAAGGGCTATTAAAATAGTTCTAGTTTAATGTTGGGTACATGTGAGTAGTGAGTAGGCCCCTACTGTTACCATATATAATAAATTGTTTACTTACACAAGTTATTTGTTCTTCCAATTGATTAAATCTCAGTTTCTTTTGCGTAACATAACCTCCAAATGTGTCATTTTTTCCTCCATTGACCTCATGCAGTTTATTGAGAAGTGGTAGGTCTTCCAGATGTTGTTTGTGGGGTGTCAACAACAGCAAGCACATGAGGAACTGGTATAGCGCAGTTATCTTCATGCCTTGGCCAGGAGAACGATGGTGAAGGTCCGTTAGGATAAGAAACTTTACAACAATATCTCCTTCCTCTTTATTCACCGTAGACACCATTCCAAAATACCAGAAGTGGTCGTATTTACATGCAATGTAACACCCGGAGTACAAATCATCTGCTGCTACAAATGATGGGTGAGAGCTTTTCATGTTGAATGTGAGAGAGGGTTCCTTATCGGCGCTGATCCTTTTAGCCATAATAGTGCCTGCAGAATCTAGAGGCTTGAAGCTGTGGAAACTTCTAGTACCAGGAAGTGTCTGTAAGTCTTTGAAACGGTTTTCAAGAGTAGAACGGGTTGAATCTACTGTGTCTTTGTCAATAAAGTGGAAACTGATTTTGGTGATGTTTGTTTTACAAAAATTGAAAAATGCTTCTGTTGTTGTGATCTGCTTCTCGAGGGGTCTCTGGAGACTCTCCTTTCGAGCTAAACGTTTAGCTGTCCCACCAATCCCATCACATTCTGATTTACCGTGGCTTGTTGCAAAAAATGACCATTGTGCCTTCAGCTGGAAGTCTTCCTCATGCAGACACGGTTGAGAAAGTTGTACTTATTTTTGTACTGTGCAGCACACCCATCACTAAAATAATGTATTTCCCTGATGTGTGGAAAGTTTTCTTTCAGAAAATTCACAACTATTTCTTGTGTTTTATAAACCATGTTCACGTCATGCTTGAGGTCATCTGATATGACACAGTGTGATGAAACAATCTTTTCTCCTTCAGAGTTCCTACAATGTACTACAACAGGATGAATAGTACATGAATCAGAAGTTCAATGATACCCTTGGGCCTCATCCTGGATTGTAAAAGAGTAGTTCTCACTGAAGTCCATCAAAATTATTGCTATTTCTGATGGTGCATTTTCTTTTAAATTCTTTAAGAATGAAGACTGTGACTTGGCTATGAAAGAGTGTGGAATCAGTTTTTCAATCTTGTTGGCTAAATCATCAATAAAATCATCAAGTGTTGATGAACTTTTTATCATCTGTGTCCTGTCAGTCGACACCCATTGAGAGAATTCAATGGTATCATTTTCCTCATAATCTTTAAATCTGGACAGTAATTAGCTCACTAGATTTGTTTTGGGGGGGCATTCACTGCAGTGCCTGAGCATGCATTCCCTCTTTGCTTCCCAACACACTAACAACTTCATAACCTCCTTATAGCTGTCAATTTGTGCAGCATGAAGGAGCAGTATAACATTTTGATGGATTGTGCATACACATACTGAATGGGTGCCACTGGAACCGGCTAAAACACACCACTTTGGTCGCAAAGTGCAAAATTTGGAGAACCCCACCTTAACATCAGGAAACTCTGACTTAAAACTCAAATATAATTCATGAAGGTTACCCAAAACCAATCGCTTTCTCTTGTATTGTTTATTTCCTAAACTCACTACATCTTTCATCCCAGGCATAACCCTAGACTGCTCATCACTCTCATAAAAGTTTCTCACTAAATCGACAGTTTCAGGCTTAAGTTTTTTCCCACATCTAGGATATGGTTCAGCTAAAAATCCCTTTTCCTTAACAAGTCTCTGAGCTTGACGAACAGCATAGTCAGACACACCAAATGTTTCTTGTATTTTTTTCCGTGTCCATGTCAGTGAAGCAGGAATGGTTAGTAGTTGAATTTGCTTTTTCCTTGAAATGAATTTCAATTGATCTTTCATGATCTCGACAAGCTTGTCCATATCTGCTGCTTTCTCTTCCACAAGCTTCTCTGTTTTGGTTTCTTTTGTTGGAACTCTCAACCTCTAGAACTTTTTCAATTTTGCCTCGTACATGTGCCTGAAATTTTTCTAACTTTTCCCTCCCATAAGCTGCCTTGCTATGTTCACCAAGGGAATGCAATTTTAAAGGAGAACAACCTACCTCAGTAAAAGATGAATTGAGCCTTTCTATTGTTTCTTTCTTCTCAAGACCAGACACTTCTTCAAGAGGTAAAAAAATATCCTCTGGTTCAGTGGGTTTATCTGCACTTTCATCAGCACTCTCTGCATCACTTTTAGTTTTAAATAATATAGCTCTACATTGTGCCCTGGTTTTACTTTGAATCCCTTCATTAATGAGTTTTTATATTGCTGTACAGTCACCAAACGAAGTGACTTTTTCACAGGTCTCTTGTGCTTTCGGAGGGGATCACAACATACTTTTTGAAGATATTCAAACTTTCTCAAAAATACACTTTTATGGTGCAGACAAATAGTCTCCAAGTCTTCAGTAGCTTCTGTTCTAAACTTCAAAAGAATTTGTTATCTTCAGTTAGATCTGCTACATGTTCATTACCTTTCTTTGATACATAGCTACATTTATGACACACTGTCGATGTTAATTCCCCAACACTACACTTAATATCTTCCATTTTCCCTATAACAATTACATACACTTAAATCATCACTGTAAATCACTAGATTATAATATAATGAATAAAGATTTGAGTTTAGACAGCACAACACAGTGGTCACCCTAGGAAGAGCTAAGCAAACTGAGAGGCTGCCAAGCCATTGCATGATTGTGACCTGTGGACTGGTGGTGACTCGTGCATGAGTCAACAGTGATGATTCATTCACACACACATAAAATGGAATGGTAGGTCAAAAATTGTACCTAACTTGTGTATTTAATATTATAATATGGTACCAGTACTCACTACTTGTTTACATGTACACATCATTAAATATAATTATTTTAAGAGCCTGTGTTTTCCGTCTTTTAAATTCCCAAGTTATAAAAAATTGGTGCTCCCTACAAAAAATCACTAAGAACCAAAATAATATAAAATTTTAAGCTCTACAAGTTTGTTCCAGTACTATTTTATGATAGGAGTCTTAGATTTTGGGTAAAGTTGAAAAATAGTCATCGTCAACCATTTTCTCAAAATAGTAGAAAAAAAAGGTACATAAGCTTATATTTGGCAGAAGGAATAAAAAAGCCATCAATTATATTCCTGAGTATGATAGAACATAGTTCTAGGTTCATTTTAAAAAAACATATGTACAGGTTATACCTTTCCCTCACTTGGATAATTAAGTTTTTAGTAAACCATGTTTTCAGTAAAAAAAACTAGTTCAAAATTATTTTATTTATTTTTTAATGGTCTAAAACAGGCATTTAGAGTCTTAACATATTTTTTTCTGAAATCCTCATGCTTTCATTGATAAGGCTGGAAAATTTTAAATACATAGTTTGATTTGTGAGTGAGATGGACATTTTTTGGTAATGAAGTGTATCTTGCGTAGAAGGCCTCGAAAATGTTTAAAATCGAGAACTCGGTGAAAGTTTAGAGGTCTGTAAAATGAAAACCAGATGAAATAGAGGAGGAAAAAAAATGGTAGTTACTTGCCACCATGGAGGGATTGAGCATACCAAGTTTCATCAAAATCTGAGACCATGGGTGTCATGGTCTGGTTGAACTGACATGGAATGACCCTTGTATGTAAGAATAAAGCTATTGGTTGTGAAGTGTAGGATGGACGAGCTATGTTTTGAGTTACGCTTGACGTATATGCACTTGTGCAGGCATAGAGCCAAGAGGTGAAGGGAAGGGGTGATGCACCTAGAGTTGTGAAATGTCAACTAATACTGCATTTTATACTAATAGTTTCAATATATTTAATAAGAAATATGTAGAGAGTCTTACTTGTGGTAAGTAATATAAGTGGATTTTATTAAATAAAGAGTTGTATTTTGGTAGATATTAAAATAAGGTAAATAAATTCTATTTTGTTGCTAAGAATGGTATAAAAATATTTTCATTTTCATTTTAATGTGCTTTAAGGTCATTCAATAGTCAGAGGAAATGTAATCCACTATCTTAGATTTTGATAAAATTTGGCACATAGGTATGTCTTTGTATGGCTTTATGACCATGTTTAAAATTTTAATACAATTTAACCAAAAGTCCCCAAGTTACGGAGGCCCCAATATAAGATAATTACACCTGAAAAGGTGTTTTCACAGCAACAGTGTGCATAGTTGACAGCATGACATAAAAAAAGTGTAAGTCTCTAGAACTAGAAAAGATGGTGACTTTTTTTTTCATCTTCTTGCTCAAAATAAATTGTTTTGAATAAAATATTGTAGGTCTATTGTGGATTTGTATGGAACATAAATTTAAAACACACTTAAAATATGAACTTACAAAAAATTTACCAAAAAAACCCATTACCGATTCATAATAATTACAAATAATCAAAGCAAAAGTGTATACATGATGATTCTTTTATTCACAACATTCTCAGATATCCATCTTTTAAGTACACAAACAAAATGTGATTCACTTTCTTTTGTTTACTTTGCTAAAAATAAATAAACCATCAACATAATGAAAATTTAGCCTAAAACTTAAGATGTTAGTAGGCTAGTGACCTAGCCCCTTTTTCCAATTTAAAAAGAAATTTAACTTACACACCCATACATTTTTAAATATATTGATAAAATTACTAAAATAAATCCATTTGACTTCACAGATGTAAATGTTTTTCCTTTTTAAACCCTAAGTTCTAGCCAAACTTGTTGCTGTAGCTGTACAAAATTAAACTTTCCCTGTAAAAACCTTGGTTCACAGCTAATTCGTATATCTCCCATTGTATTTTTGCATATCAAATTAAACTTAATATGTTTAATCATGTAAGTAAGAGTAAAAAGAAACACATCTAATTGTTATTATTTGCTAATTTAGAGGGTGCTGTAGACCAGGAGTTCCCAAACTTTTTAACCCTTGCACCAGAAATAATACATGCTTAAACCCTCATAAAATTGTTTAAATATATTATTATTAACATTCAATCATGACAGTTAAATTACATTAAATAAAGACAGTTAAAAGTCTTTTAGAACTTAATACTTGAACAAATATTCAAAGAAAAAATACATCTCACTTTTACTTACTTGTGCAAAAGGTTCCAATTGCAAAATGCCAAAATTTAAATCAGTATATATTTATTTAATAGTGGCTCCAGTGGTCCTGCTTTTGACTACAAAGTATTTCAATATCCGGAGTTATGGTTGTCATCTGTAAGCGCAGATCATATTCTATAGCTAGTCTTTGTACTTGCATAAAATGAAAAATGTTTGGTCATAATTATATATTGATGTATAAGACATAAAAAATTTCAAAGTTTGACTACCCATAGATATTTTAATCCAAAATTTTTTAACTTCTTCCTGTTGAAATTTTGTTTTCAAAGAATAATGTGTTGAAATTTCTATAAGTTGTTCTTTCTCTTTTAAATATAAATTTGTTGACATGGCAGATGTCCTTTATTCAAATGTGAAAAAAATAAGCAATCCTAATTACTGAGGCAATTTTATAGTGTGAGAAATTAATAAAAAGTATTTTTTTAAATTGCATCGGAAAGCTTGAGAAACCAAATATTTTTATGAATTATTAATAATATTACTATTTTAAAACAAAATTTCTGTTTTCTAGGCAAGACTTCATATATAAAAGCTTAGTGTAGTGGGTTGCCTATAATCGTGACCTTATATATTATGTAACAAATGTCCTCTGGAGGACTGTACTGTATCTGGTTTAATTGATGTGTATCATTTTTATTATTATTATTATTATTATTAGCACCGCGTCTTACTACCCGTTCGGGTTATACGCACTTACGCTAATGTGTAATGGTAGGGTGATTGTGAGATGAAATGAAGGACCTACAGTTTAACGTGGAATCCGAACCATGGTGGCGGCCTGGCATTCCCTGATGTGTATCAAAATAGTTTATTATCGCTACAAGAGATGGTGCTATAAACTGCTTAACTTCAAATATATTATTCGAAAATAGATGCATCATCACTTTAATAATTTAAAATTATCTTTAAGCTAAATTGGTTGACAGAATAAAATAGTAAAACCTTCTATAGATGTTACTTCTACTTTTGACACATGTTTTTAGAGACATTTGGTTACTTATGTTGTTTACTGCTATTCTACTGTGACATGAATTTAGTGTCTTGTTACTTAGTTTGGAATAATATAGATATATTATTGTAATACTTGGCTTTTAAAAAGAAATATTTTTACCAAAAAAATCCATGAAAATGTCCTAAGCCATGTCTCATCTTATAGCTCTTTAAAAGTAGAGCTAATTTTCAAGTGTTTGTCATTCTAAAAAATTTTTTTACTAAAATTATTTTTTTAACAGTGCAAAAAATGTATTATTTTTTGTGATTTTTCCAGACATTATAAACACATTTTTAAGACAATTTTTTTTTACTTGAGAGTTATTAAATCCAAATTCAGGATTTTTTATGACAAAAATTCAAATATTTATTTATCATAGTATAAAGTAACTAGGCATTTGTTGGGCACAAAGACCAAAAATGGCTAATGAGTGGATTTTTTGCTCAATCCTAGGAATGAACGTTTTAAAATGACCAAGGCCCAAAGTTATATTCAATTTCGGGCTTTGACCATCTCCAAACAAACAAACCTAGTATTGTGTAATTATTTGACAACCAAAACTTGAAATAACATTTTAGTTTCTTTTCTCAACCAGACTGAGCAGGTGGCGCGCGCCCAATTTTGAGCAACCACATGGATTCAAGAGGACAAGTGGGTCTCATTGATATGCAAACAGAACTGGACAGATATTACAAATTTATTTTAAATTATCAAGACTACCTGACCAAATTTGTTTTTGAAACTAAATCTAATCTAATCTAACCTAAACCATGTATTTTCAATTTTCATGGTTTAGTAATTGTACAATCCTAGGTTTGGCTGTTTTGAAACGGTCAAAGCCCGATATTGAATAGAACTTCAAGCTTTGGTTATTTTAAGACATTCAATCCATCCATTCGTCGTTTTTGGTCTTTGCATCCAACACATACACCCAAAGAGGGTGTTCAAGAAGCTCCCATAAGATCAAACCAATTAGGAAACAATGTTCATAATTATGAAAAAACTACAGAAATACAAGGATATATCAACTTAAATTACCACTAAAATTCCTTAAACTGTACCAATTTGTTTTTTTTGGATATGAAGAATTTTCTTGAGGCTAACTATGTCTGTGATTCCTTGCATTTGTCTGGAGTAGTCATATCTTAATAAAATCCAATATTAAGATTTTCAGTATCAGGTGAAAGTACTTTTCTATGCTGTGGTTCAGGTGTGGATAGAATTCCTTTTGACGCACAGTATATTCAAACACCCCATTGTGGAATTATTTTTCTAGTCCACAACGGTGGAGCCATGATTAGCATTTGGATCCACTTCTGGTGATTTATAATATGTAATTTTTGTTTAGTGAGATCCACTATTATGTCCAAAGCTTTTAATTTTTGTTATATATCAAATTACCCCTATTCACATTCACACATGTCAAAATCTCCTAATAGTCTTCATAAAGATAGTTTATTTTTTGAGGTTAATTTTACTTAATCATAACCTGGTTTATGACTCTATGGTAAATTATATCATTTTAATGGTGATGTCCCTAAAACCGTTAACCTATTGTTTACATCTCGCAGAGTTCCTTCAATCACTATGGATGTCTAAACTTCCTGCAATTCACCACTTGAAAGTAATTCTTCAATACTTCCTTCAGGCTCTTGTCTTATGACATTTGTTCCTACATTGAGGACAGTTTTTTACCTGAACAGACATTAATTTGTTTCATTTGTAATTGCATCGCTAGCTCAATGCTAACTTTATGTACGGATCTGTTGAGTGACTCTTAAGTTTGGAATATAGGGTATTACAAAGCTTCAAAACTTTGACGTGACTCCAAAACAATTATCAGCTTTGACTTTGCTTAGAAAAAATTCTGGCTTCAGCCATTATGAAACTTCACCCATAAAAAATATTGACAGTTTGAAACCTCAATTTATGACCCTCAATGCCATTCTGAGCTGTTATATAAATGACAAATCATAATTCATATGGTAAAAAAATCTGAATAAATTGAATTGTAATGAGTGATAATAACATGATTTACCAGAATAAAACAAAATATAACAAAAATTGTGTACAAAACATTTGCCAAGTAGTTGTAGTGTCTAAAGTTAGATAAATAGCCACAATATAATAATTTTTCAAGCACAAAACATAAAACAAAAAAATATTCAAATTTTGATTCAGCTTCAAGAATATATAATATATTTGATTCATATTCACTTCAATAGGAAGTGGGCCAACAACATTTCCAAAGGTTTTAATTCAACATTACCATCTCCTGATAGATCTACCACTAGTTCCGGTTTTAAGCCTCCTAAAGTGTTATAACTACAGCTATTTAGCTTTCGTTTTCACTTGGAATGAAGATTGTGAACAACCAGTTTTTATCTGTATCTTTTGTGGAGAACGCCAAAGTAATGAAACAATTATTTCAAGCAAAATGAAGCTACATCTAACTTCCAAACAGCCCAAAGAGTTCCAAAACCCATCATCATATTTTGAACATATTTTAAAACCATAAAACATGGCAGCAACTAAAATGGAAAAAAGATTTAATTTTTAGATAGTGCACCTGAGGCGTCATTCAAAGTTGCTGAAATGATTGCAAAAAACATGAAACCACATTATTGGAAAAAATGTAATTGAGCCAGATTATCAGGTCATTGTTGAAACCATGATTATAAATTAATCTAAAGAGCAAATTTCAAAAGTGCTTTGTCCAATAATATGAAAGGCCGACATATGGCTGAAATGTGAGGACATCAGTCAAAATGTTGTTGAACAATTAAAGTAAACAGGCAATTTACTCTCCAAGTAGATGAGCACCAATAGAATAATACACTTATTGTCAATTGCAACTTAATACTAATATTTTCAATTTTTTACCTAATTTTAATAAAAACTGTATTGTGTTAAAACCTTTAAAAAAAGTTTGCTATAAAAATATTGTCTTTAACTAAATGTGTCCTAAAGTGAAAAAGATTGGGAATCCCTGTGTTAAATATTTCAACACTGCAGTGTTCTAATTAGATTAGCCAACAAAAAAAAACATACCTCCAGGACTTAAGTAGCTGATTCTAAAGAAAATTGACGTACTTAGTCCAAAAATGACATTAATTTTTCTGTGTTACGTCTATATTATAAAACGATCTACCCAATTTTAAAATTGAAATGAAATAGCGATTTTCGATAACATACAATTACGCATAGTAAATATATGTAATCTTCATCACTATTTTTTTTTACTAATACATAACAATTATATTATAGTATTTTACCGTAGTAATTAAAATGATAGCCATGGATTTTTTTTTTCTAATAAGAGTTTCGCGTTTCCTCTTTTAAAAAACCAACAGCTATATCCCATCATGGCAGTATCCCAGCGACCTTGATAGCTCTTTTACTTCATAGATATGTCTTAATGAATATATTTCCCTTGCTCATCACTCACAACTCCAAATAATCAGGAAAAACCAAGATGTGAATGAAGAAAATGAATTTTTAAACTAAGCTGCCAGTTCAGTAACCAGTAGATTCGTCTCAGATAGATCAGATTTTTAAAAATTATTATTTAGGGATCAATGAAAATTCTTTCATTAAGTTTATCATTTGTTATATTGAGAAAGACTTTTGCGAAATAAGTGAATCCACTTCCTATTTTACCTTAAGCCTTAATGAAATACTTCATTAAACCAAAGGTGGAAAAACATTTTCTGGTTCAACCAATGGAACAATTCTACATTACTTCTTTCGGGTAAATATTCACTTCTTTTATGTTACTGTTGCATAATATAATGCTTTGCTGTTGCCTGATGTCCCACAAACACACAAACAAATAGTTTGTGAAACCTCCTTGTAATCCTGTAGGTATTCTAATAACTTGAAGATCACCAGAGACCTTCCAAAAGTAGTCTTGGTACTAAACTGCATTCAGAATCTTCGACATACTTCTACATGTATCTTTCAAGTCACAGGCATGTATTAAAGAAAATAATAGATATGTATTTCCATTATTCAACATAACTACTTTCAAAATTAATTTTGACATCTAAATAAATATGTGCTGTTCATTAGGATTATGTTTAATGCCTAATTATTTCATGATAACATTATAGTCTTCTCCATGCTAGCCTCTATAGGTCTTAACCATAATCATTACTGCTCCTTACTTATTTATAATTTAGAATGTTTTCCAAAATGATGCTAGCCTCTATAGTTAAATACTTGGAACACACTTCTCTGCAGTGTTAATACAGTGTTATTTAATTTCCATTGCTATAACCAGGAACCAAGAAGTTCAGATTGCTCGTTGGTTAACTTAAGGTCATCTCATCAAACTCCTCTTGCTTAGTTAAATGTTGTGTGTCATCAGTTAACGGCTGGTAGTCCAAATCCTTAGACGAGGATAGTGCAGTAATATTTGTAACACTAACTTTATAACTGGTTTCTTCGTTCCATACTTTTGTAGGAAAAGGCAGGTCTTCACTATATTGCAAATAATATGTTTGTATATTTGTACTTTTTTTTTTTTACATTCCTGATATTTTTGTCATACGGAAGTAGCAATCAACGTTGTTACGTGGTTCTCGCCACACCAAAGGTTCATCAAAAAGGCATACTTTTGAGTTTTTCAGTTAGCTACAGATGGTATGCAGTTAATAAAGAGTATAAATGGAGTCCAGATTCATCTCGGTTAACCATATTGCAACCCAATTACAAAATATATTATGCACGTATAGTAACACTAAAGATTTACTTCCTAAGAGTTTTCAATGTAAACCTATCACACACATAGCAGAAATTTTCAAGATATTAAGATAATTCCTCTGCTTCAGCATTATAACAATACAATGGTAGGCAAATCAGAAGATAAACTCTCCAAATAAACACAGGTCAACCTCTCTCTGAAACTGAAATAGCTTTTGTATGAGCAAATGCAAAAAATATTTGGTTATGAATCTGATCAGTGTCATGTTTTATTGTAAAATAACTATTATGTTTGCATGCAACAACTATAGTGTAGTTCATATGACAAATCAGGATATTCTTTTAACTAAATTGTAGTAAGCATTACCTGTGAACACAAAAACCTATCTATACGAAAATTGTGACATGTGTAATTTTTGTCATTTTCAAGATCTACATACAAAAATAGACTAATAATAGGCAAAGTATTTCTGGAGCAAAAATTATGTTGACTGATGTTATTGTTCCCTGGCAAAGAATTTTTGTGTTCTTAAAGACGAATATATGAGAATATTGTGGAAAAAAATAGCATTGTTGTGTTAGCACCTCTGCTTGCTTTGATATTAGTAATCTATATGAATATTTCTTCTATTGAAAATTTCTCATAAATTCTTGTTTTAATTCTTTTTTTCTAATATTTTATTTAGAACAATTTATCTTTAGAAAGTAAATGAAAAAAAGCACTTTCCTTTATAGCTCTAGAAACATCCACAATTTAAAATCAAGCCATCAACTTTGTGCAAAGTTGCCACAAAAGCTTTTCAGTTGTATTTAGGTTATAATTGGGTCTCCAAAGCTTGAAAACTATCAGTTAGATTACTTTAATAATTTATATATAATCATTAAACCATTCAAAGAAACCTACTATGTGCAAAATTTAATCAAAATCCAAGATGGTGGGTCAAATGTACTGGATGAATTGACATGGAATGACCTGCTAAATAAAGTTCGTAAAAACATGTCTTCATGTATTTCAGTGTATCTAGAAATATGCTCTTTTTGAGTAGTAAATTATCATATTATTATCTAGGAGTTATTATAATATCTACTTCATGGAACATAAGTAATCAGTGATATGTCCGCTGAAGCCAGTTTTCTTCTTGGTGTGCAACATCAAGCATCATACATTACAACATTACAACATTGCAAAAGGTGTGATTGAGAGGTTGGGGCCCTTCTCAACACACCTTTACAATTAACTTAGTAAAATAACAAGTCTCTTTTGGCTAGGGAAAGCTTCTCAGTTCGTGTTCACTTTCTATTATGAGAATAACAACAAGTGAAGTTGACTATCAATTCTGAGCACATCCTGAAATACATTTTCTTTTCCTAAATTTAACCCTAAAAAAAGGACCCAAATAAAGAGGCATGCAATTGCGACAATTCTAAAAACCAGACTTGGGTTGACTGACTCATTCTTCAGAACAATGTATGGTACAAAATAATTAAAATAATTACGAGGCCTACCTGACATCGGGGAAGAGGCGCACTTTAACCGAGACTGAGAATGGGTGTGGTATTCTGTTTCTCACACTCAACACTAGGTCTCTGATGAGCTCAGGTTTACTCAATAGATCTGCCCCATATCCATCCTTCATGGCCCAGCGTTGTGGGCAGCCGCAGTTCAAATCCACACCATCACTGTACCTGAGGTCCGGGACATTTACATTCCTCGTATTGGTATCATGTGCCTTTGCAGTCAAATAAATGCCCTTTGTTATACCTTATATAGATATGAGGCCAACCTTTTAAATATGAATTTCCCATCTAGCATTTAAATTAATAGTAAAAATGAACTTTTTTTAAAAAATAATAAATATGATTATGTTCAACATGACTTAAATGTGTAAGGAATAATAAGGTTGACTGAAATAATGGTACCGCTTTAGTGTAGATATGAGATGGGAAAACCAAAATGATAAACCACATATTATGGAAAGCTCGTTAACTTTATCCCTTAAGAGTGTGTGACTACTGATGCAAGTAACTGACAATAAAATAATAAGTGGAAGCACTCACGGTGATACCATCTCGGCAGCTCTTGTAAAATCATTAATATTATTTGCAGCAAATTGAACTATCAATGGTCTATCTCCTGCAAAAACAATTTCAATTATATATAAATTAACAAACAATTCTTTAATAAAAGTAAGTGCCAATTTTAGGACATATTTTCTGTAATTACAAACACTGTTAATGTAAAAGTAACTATACGGTAATTGAAGAAACCCTTAAATTCATACCTTTGCTGGTTGTGAATTCATTGTTCCTTGCTTTTTCAGACATTACAAATGAATCAGCGAGTATCATCGGTGTAAAGCACAAATCACAATCATATTTACGAATAAGAGATCGAAATGGCAGCCTGCAAACAAAATGGTAGGCAAAATGGGGATATGTGTAAGTTGCTTATGCAGCAAATAAAAGCATCATGAGTTAAAAAGAATATGCATGCTCTGAGAAAGTTATTATTACAAGCATTGATAAAAACATGCTAATGCATGTTATAAATTGTGCTTCAGCCAAAGATATGTTTGATAAACTGTGCTGATATTTATAATAGGGACAAAGAGTAACAAACATGTCAGCTTTTCTTATAGGCTTTATGACAAAGGTGCTGATATCACTCTTAATATCAGTAAGTTGTAGAATTTAGATTAAGCGAAATAGCCTGCACCTTCAAGCTTGCGTGTGAGCTAAATGGGTATTCCATGGAAAATCACCCAATTTTTTTCTTTTGTTGACCCATTTTTAAAAAAATTGAAATTTTACATGTGATAAATTGATATTCCAAAAGACCAAATCCAAAAGGATTTTTTTTACTGCCCCAATAATGGATTTACACACAAATATGGCTGCCGCCATGTGGCAAAACCAACCATGTCGGGCACTTAATTATTTTAATATTATTATTATTAGCACCGTGTCTTACTACCCGTTCGGGTTATACGCACTTACGCTAATGTGTAATGGTAGGGTGATTGTGAGATGAAATGAAGGACCTACAGTTTAACGTGGAATCCGAACCACGGTGGCGGCCTGGCATTCCACACATTATTTTAATATTAACTAAGTATCCGTTAAAGATATAAAGTGCTTTATGGTGTTCTTGGAAAGGGGGTACTTTGAGCTGTAGAGAACTAAACTGAAAAGGAAATACTGGTATAATCTTATTATTCGGTCTTATATTAATATTATAGTACTAAGATTTAGCTTAACTTTGTGATTTTTTCCATTTTCAGACCTCCCATATTTGTTTCCAAATTGAAAAAAAAAAAAAAAGATGAAATTTTGAGGAGGGCAAGTCTACATGAATTACTTTCCAGTGATATCACTGACACTCTTTTCTTGTTGAAAAAATCCCTTAAAGTTGAGGTTTTGAAGAAAAAAAAATCCATTTTTTGAGAAACAATAATAAAAGGGGCAAGTGTTAAGATTTTGAAATGTTGGTAAAATATTTTCATCATGACCCTAAACACACTTAAAATCCTTTTTTTTTTTTTTGTATTGGTTTAGTTGCTGTAGCTGACCAAAGATGTAAACGAAAATTGGAATTTTTATGAGTTATAATATAAGTGAATTGTGGCCCTTATGGGTCAACCATAGCATTTATTCTAAATATGTCCAGAATTACTCTTAAGTATGTTATGAAAACAATTAACAAAATGTTTTTATATCCTAAAATTTATGTAAATGAAAAAACATCTTACTTTGGTGTTTTCGTCTGTGATTTTTACATATATTATTATTATTAGCACCGCATATTACTACCCATTTGGGTTGTACGCACTTACGCTAATGTGTAAATGGTAGGGTGATTGTGAGATGAAATGAAGGACCTACAGTTTAACGTGGAATCCGAACCACGGTGGAGGCCTGGCATTCCCCACATTCACAAGATGTCTTGTCAGAGGTGAAGGAAGGGTTTGGTAATCAGATAAATCTGTGCCGGGATCGAGGATTGAACCCCGGCCGCCAGCACAGAAGTCTGACACCTTACCCCTAGACCACCAGGTCACCATTTTTACATATAGACCTATAGTTTTTTTTCCCTACTATTATCTGCTTTTGCCACTGCAAAAAAGTTATTGTGATCACTGTTTTATTTCACAATGAAAGAAGTCACTTTCTTAAATGTTTACGCAACAGTAAACTTAGTTCTTCCCTTAATTTTGAAATTATGTATTAGTCCATTCAACGAAGACCAAAAAAGGTTGAATAGGGGAAATAATTCGTGTAGTCACAAATTTTTGTACAGTGGTAAGGGGGAGTACCATAAACAACATACTAAAAATCCTGACCGGTGGGGGGTGAGCGGGGGGGGGGGGGGGAGCGTTTAAAGGTCATTCATCCTAGAGTAAAAATGAATAGGATCTTTTTTTTTGGGGAATTTAATGTTTAATTTTGTACATGAACACCTTTTCGTTAAAAGCTACGGTTTTCGAGTTACACGAGAATAGCGTGAAAGAATGACTTTAAACGCTCCCCCACTGGTCAGGATTTTTAGTATGTTGTTCATGGTACTCCTTCCTACCACTGTCCAAAAATTTGTGACTACATGAATTATTTCCCCTATTTTTACTTTGTTGACTGGACTATATGGCCTCTTCGAGTTGTTGTCAAAGCTAATTCAAGGGTTGAAACAATCTGTAAAATATATATCTTACTAATCTTACTAATATTATAAATGTGAAAGTTTGTGTGTTTGGATATTTGTTGCTCAATCACGCCAAAACTGAACGAATTCGAATGAAACTTGGTAGGTTGGTAGAGTATGTCCTGGAATAACATATAGGACTATTTCAAACCTTTTATTTTAAATAATAATAAATATATGATTATAATGTGATTGAAATGTTATTTAAGAATTTGTGATTTAATATTTTGTAATTAAAGTAAATAGTAATTAGTGTGACGTAGTTTCATACTAATAAATAATAAATATATGATTTTTTAGCTATATATTTCGAATAAAATATTATTTCATTTATTTATTTATCTTACTAATTATGAAGGTAAAAATAAAAAATAAAAAATTTATAATCGATAACTTTAATAATATATATTTCTTTTATTACAAAATATTTAAAAGTGAAAATTAAAATACGGCAAAATTATTAACAGCTAGAACTGAGAAAAACGCATAGATATTTGAAAAAATAAAGTTTGATTTATGACCAAAACAGTTTAGTTAAAAATTAAAAGATTTGATCAATTATTGCAGGCGAAGCCGCGACGGGTAAAAGCTAGTAAATATATATATTCACATTTGTCAGCTGAAATATCCTCAACCTTCTCTAGTCACCAGCAGTGGATTATACATAAACACAAGCCACATAGGACTAATCTTTAAGTTTCTCATCCAACTTTTTGTATTCTTACTAAATTAAACAAATTGATGATCAGTGAATGAAGAAGCTCCAGGCACTTTAATCTTAAGATTTACTTTCTGGGATGAAGGCATGAAAATCTCTTGTATTGGGGATAACTATTGCTTTGGAAAACCTTAGTCTTTTTGTTCTTAATGTCTTCCTCATATTTTACCTCACATGGTATATGTGAAACACTTGTTGACTTAACAGATGTGCAATGCAAATTTGCACAAATACAGCTCCTTTAAACGTTTTTCACTGGGACATTTAGTATTCACGTCCCCAATATTGCCATTCTACACACTGACTGACATTTCACCCAGTCTTGCTGTTTTCAAGCAGAAGGTCCTGGACTTCATAAGCTGGGTAGGTAGAACCTTTTGGAAGAATAATTGCTTAAAACACAATAATCTTGGAATATGAACAAATAATAGTTTACAAATTAATAATATATAGATAAATTATACATGTATGTTTATTCACAATTTAAACATTACAATTTACACAGTTTGCATGAACATTAAACTAAGAAACTAGTCCATATAATGATGGGTATGAGGCGCAGGACTAGCATACCCAGAGAATACGTCATTGCTTTCAAGATGGATGTACTGGTATCACGCACTTCATAGATATACACAGATTTTGACAGGCTATCCACGATTACAAGTAGTTCACAATTACCCTTTGAGCTTCGAGGAAAAGATCCTAAATGATCGATGTGCACAATTTAGAACGGACGAGAGCCTGGAGGTATTGGGTAGAGCAGCCCAGCTTTTCGTCCCGTTGGACCTTACTCAAGAGGCACTCAAAGCAGTGAGGTATATGATGCTCAACATATCTTTTCATGACTGGAAACCAATAGTTTTCTTTCATCTTAGCAACAGTACGGTCGACTGAAAAATGTCCAGACAAGTCATGAAATTTAACAGTAAGACTTTTTCTCATCACTTTAGGGATAACAAAAAGTTTAAATGTCTGCTGATTATGTTTCTCAATCTTACACACTTCGCCATTTACAATTTACAAATCAAAACTACCTTATTTTCTTCTGCTTTAGTTCTGTGTTGTTGGGGCAATTTTAGTATGCGCATAATATCCCTTAGTTCTGAATCACTATATTGCATTGCTAGTACTTGATCCTCAACAGATAGGGTTAAAAACACCTCACACCTATCACTAATCACTTCTGCCATGGTATCTTGTTCACAGCTCATGGCGTCCACGTGGGCCATCTTCTCAGCTGGTCGATGTTTTACTTCAAAGTCATATTCGTGTATCAAATTGTACCAGCTAGCAATCTGTGGGTTTGTTGTTCGCTTTCCATTCATGTAAACTAATGCTTGACAATCAGTCACCACTGTACTACTAAGAATTGTACCAGCTAGCAATCTGTGGGTTGGTTGTTCGCTTTCCATTCATGTAAACTAATGCTTGACAATCAGTCACCACTGTACTACTAAGAATTGTACCAGCTAGCAATCTGTGGGTTGGTTGTTCGCTTTCCATTCATGTAAACTAATGCTTGACAATCAGTCACCACTGTACTACTAAGAATTGTACCAGCTAGCAATCTGTGGGTTGGTTGTTCGCTTTCCATTCATGTAAACTAATGCTTGACAATCAGTCACCACTGTGCTACTAAGAATTGTACCAGCTAGCAATCTGTGGGTTGGTTGTTCGCTTTCCATTCATGTAAACTAATGCTTGACAATCAGTCACCACTGTGCTACTAAGAATTGTACCAGCTAGCAATCTGTGGGTTGGTTGTTCGCTTTCCATTCATGTAAACTAATGCTTGACAATCAGTCACCACTGTACTACTAAGAATTGTACCAGCTAGCAATCTGTGGGTTGGTTGTTCGCTTTCCATTCATGTAAACTAATGCTTGACAATCAGTCACCACTGTACTACTAAGAATTGTACCAGCTAGCAATCTGTGGGTTGGTTGTTCGCTTTCCATTCATGTAAACTAATGCTTGACAATCAGTCACCACTGTGCTACTAAGAATTGTACCAGCTAGCAATCTGTGGGTTGGTTGTTCGCTTTCCATTCATGTAAACTAATGCTTGACAATCAGTCACCACTGTACTACTAAGAATTGTACCAGCTAGCAATCTGTGGGTTGGTTGTTCGCTTTCCATTCATGTAAACTAATGCTTGACAATCAGTCACCACTGTGCTACTAAGAATTGTACCAGCTAGCAATCTGTGGGTTGGTTGTTCGCTTTCCATTCATGTAAACTAATGCTTGACAATCAGTCACCACTGTACTACTAAGAATTGTACCAGCTAGCAATCTGTGGGTTGGTTGTTCGCTTTCCATTCATGTAAACTAATGCTTGACAATCAGTCACCACTGTACTACTAAGAATTGTACCAGCTAGCAATCTGTGGGTTGGTTGTTCGCTTTCCATTCATGTAAACTAATGCTTGACAATCAGTCACCACTGTGCTACTAAGAATTGTACCAGCTAGCAATCTGTGGGTTGGTTGTTCGCTTTCCATTCATGTAAACTAATGCTTGACAATCAGTCACCACTGTACTACTAAGAATTGTACCAGCTAGCAATCTGTGGGTTGGTTGTTCGCTTTCCATTCATGTAAACTAATGCTTGACAATCAGTCACCACTGTACTACTAAGAATTGTACCAGCTAGCAATCTGTGGGTTGGTTGTTCGCTTTCCATTCATGTAAACTAATGCTTGACAATCAGTCACCACTGTACTACTAAGAATTGTACCAGCTAGCAATCTGTGGGTTGGTTGTTCGCTTTCCATTCATGTAAACTAATGCTTGACAATCAGTCACCACTGTACTACTGAGAATTGTACCAGCTAGCAATCTGTGGGTTGGTTGTTCGCTTTCCATTCATGTAAACTAATGCTTGACAATCAGTCACCACTGTACTACTAAGAATTGTACCAGCTAGCAATCTGTGGGTTGGTTGTTCGCTTTCCATTCATGTAAACTAATGCTTGACAATCAGTCACCACTGTACTACTAAGAATTGTACCAGCTAGCAATCTGTGGGTTGGTTGTTCGCTTTCCATTCATGTAAACTAATGCTTGACAATCAGTCACCACTGTACTACTAAGAATTGTACCAGCTAGCAATCTGTGGGTTGGTTGTTCGCTTTCCATTCATGTAAACTAATGCTTGACAATCAGTCACCACTGTACTACTAAGAATTGTACCAGCTAGCAATATGTGGGTTGGTTGTTCGCTTTCCATTCATGTAAACTAATGCTTGACAATCAGTCACCACTGTACTACTAAGAATTGTACCAGCTAGCAATCTGTGGGTTGGTTGTTCGCTTTCCATTCATGTAAACTAATGCTTGACAATCAGTCACCACTGTACTACTAAGAATTGTCTCAAATGGTACATGGAGCACGCTATTGCTCTAGCTTGCTTGCGTGGTAATTAGCTTCCACATCCGTAATTTTCTTGTATGTTCATTCGATATGGTTTGCATGCAACTGGTTTGCTGCCAGGAACCTCAACTATGTTCATTTTGGTCAAATCAGTGCATCCTAACTCTGACAGGTTTGAAGTGAAACAATCACTAAACTCATTCACAAAATTCACTAATGAATTTATGTCTTGTTCGTTAGCACAATCATCAATAAGGAGGTCTTCTCTCCCAATAATCTTACACTTGTCCCTGATGTGTGGTGTAGGCCTATTAGATTAACATCCACTATGTTCACTAATTCACCACGACCCACACTGACATTTTTCTTCGTGTACATCTCTTCAGTACTGGTATTTATGATTTGTATGGAGAACTCCCGTTCTCATCTGGCTTATAAATAGCGCCACCAAACATTAGCTGGCCGTCTTGAGCTACATTCGACACAACTTGAACAATATTAATGCTATTCCCTTGCAATTTGTTGGCTGATAGTGTACGCAGTTTAATTGGTTTATCATTTGTCACTGTTGGTAGATTTAATTTCTTAAAGGGATATTCGTCGGCATTTACAACAAATAAATGTTCTCCTAACTTAACAAATGCCACACTTGGCAGTTCTGTCCAAGATCTTCCGCTGATGACCTCAGTACTTTGTGTATTGTCTGGGACAACCAGCATCTTCACATCACCTCCTACTTCATTATCCATAGATATATCCGAAACTATATATTTACATTATAGACCGACATATTTTTCTTATGAATTGTGTGCTGTGCTCTATGCATTCAAATATAAACCCAGCCTCATTCAATATTTGTTTGACCAAACTTTATTCAGTTTTTATTTGTAAAACTTACAATTTAAAAATGAATTACTATAAAAAATTTGAGTTTAGGCCTATATATTGTTTTCATTCAAAACAAACTCTATAAAATTATAGAATTCAAGTTTATGGTTCAGAACTTTAAATGTCAACCTGATCAAAGTTTTTGTGCCTTTTTCTGGCCGTGTTTGGGGTCAAATTGCCCTTAGCTTATAATTTTAACATATTTTTTTTATTGGAATGAATGGGAAGGCTAAGCTTAGACCAAAACTATTAATCCAAAAAATAAATATAAAGATCAAGTGAAAAATTGTTATTAATCTTTTTCCCATTTCCCATTTCATTCCAGCAAGGAATTTCCCAAAGTAAAAATTTAATTCCTGCATAAGCCTACCTAGTCTTACCGGTACATAGGCAAATTAATAACGAAATTAGGTAGTGTCATTTAGTTAAAAATATTGTTTTTTTTAAATGGGGTCACTATGTTCTACTACCAAATAATCAAACTTCTAAAATAATATGAGCATTTTGGTTTTTTCTTTATTTAATTAGGCTTTGATATTTTGACTTGTATGTATTTCAGGTGAGATATCAAGTTTAATATTTAATAAAGTTTCACCCAAAAAATATATTCAATATTGTAAACAGTTCCAAATAGGCAAGCTAGCAAATTTTTATCAAATCTAGTCCAATACTGGTATTAACATTTATGGGTAATAAATTTTGTATCAAGAAACATGGGTGGTAAAAATGACGCTATAACCGAGTTGACGGAAGAGCCGAGGCCGTCCAAGCTTGACTGTACTCCCCTCTATCCTTACTTTAGGGGTAACCCTATTAGCCTCAATAAGCTAGTCTCGACATAGCTGTCATATTGTTTGGTATTTAAATACAGATCTAGCATATTAATAAATATGTATTATTAAAATATTATGCATACATTATTTTTATTATTTAGCACTGCGTCTTACTACCCGTTCGGGTTATACGCTTTAAGTACTAATTACGCTAATGGAATGGGAATTGGGAAGGTTGAGTTAGAGGAAGTGAACCCGCATTAGCGTGGAGGGAGAGTGGAAAACCATTTAGGAAAAACCACCCACAGTTCACCCGACCGAGATTCGAACCTCGATCTCCCCGTCCTCGGCAGTAGAGCTCAACACGACTTGCGCGTTAGCCAACTACGCCACCGAGGCGGGTATTATGCATATAAAAAACCGTTATAGGGTAGGGCCTAAACACTACTAAACAAAATAACTTCAATTCTAAATGCTTGTTTACTCAATTAAATGCGATATTTTGTGAACAGTCAATGTTGGGATTTTGACACTTGTCAAGTGATGTGGTATGAAGAGGGCTTTGAGAAGTTTTGGTTGGAAAAAGGGAAGGGGGTGGGGGATGTTAAAAGGGCATACTAGACATATTTCTACAAAAAATATTCAGGCATGTAATTGCCCTAGGCTGACTTAAAACATTTAATCACCCACAAAGGCCTTCAGTAAGAACTATTTTATGAACAAAGAACACAATTAATTACAAGTGAATTAAATAAAATAGAGCAATATGTTTAAGTGATATGTAGTATTTTCATAAGAAATCTTGTGATTCTCCCGTTTGGGCACTTTGGACCTTTCAAAAATTGTTATTATTATTTTACTCTGAAGACTTAGGCTGTATCCGAATAGTCTACTTATGCGGCGTCGCGTTGGCTTGTGCCCTTGATAGCAGTATTGGCAATCACTTGACCAAGTGTAGATATGTCCGAATAGTCGCGGACTAGACCGATGCAGTCTTCTCGAGGTCTTGGTAACCATGGATACGAAAGCTACGAGCCATGCGGTTTTTTGCGGCGTTGGTGCGGTGTTTGACTGGAAATTGTTTTAGTATGATCGTTTTGACTGCTTGAGCACCGACTTACATAAATATTTCATTTTCATTAAAGCTAATAGATGGCTTTTACATAGTTTCTAAGTTATTCGATAGGAAGCAGCACTGCGGGCCCAAATGTGTTGCCGTTCGAATAGTTTGATGCAGTCCTCACTATGAAAACTGTGAGAAGTGTAAAATTATGAAGACTGCATCAAGTCAAGTGTACTTGACTATTCGGATACAGCCAATGTTTTGGGTTGCCAAAACTTGAACATAATTAAAAGTTCTTATTTTTCGTTTTGGAATCATGTGAACAAAAATAACTGATAGTTCTCAACTGTCAGCAAGTGCTAATAAAATATATGAGTAAGACGATTTTAACAATGATTTCACCTGCCTCGGTGGCGTAGTCAGCTAATGCACTTGTCGTGTTGAGCTCAATCGCTGAGGACGGGGAGATCGAGGTTCGAATCTCGGTCGGGTGAACTGAGGGTGGTTTTTCCTAAATGTTTTTCCACTCTCCCTCCACACAAATGTGGGTTCACTTCCTCTAATTCAACCTTCTCAATTCCCAATACATTAGCGTAATTAGTACTTAAAGCGTATAACCCGAACGGTTAGTAACACGCGGTGCTAATAATAATAATAATAATAATAACAAAGAATTCAATCTCCTCTTCATTATAATGTTAGTTACAAAACTGGAAACTATCATACCAGTAGAGATGGTTCTTGGGTAGCCTTCTATACTGTCAAGGTTAGTGAAATAAGTCAACACTTCCAAAATTGTGGCCCGATCGTCGCATTAGAATAAATTGCATGTGACGCGGCCCAAGGTTAAAATCCCTTTCTTCCTCTATGCAAACATGGGTATATTTCCTTTAAACTATATATTCCTCATTCCAAAACAAATAATGTGAACTAGTAATACATAGTGAAGATGAAAAAAAAAGCTTATTAGATGTTTATTCGAGTTTAGCACTGTGAGACAGGTTAAGTTTCATTATTATAATAACTATAGAGATTTCTTTATCTTACTTGCTGTACCGAACCATAGGAGCAGAAACTTTCAAATAATTATCTTTTTGAAAGAGGCTTTCTATGTCACAATTTATCATCTTAAAAAATATATCATTACTGATAACAAAAATATATGCCAATTTATCAAATCTAGGTATAATTTGTTCTTATAATTTAATTGAACATTGTGCTCATAGTTTGTTGATTTCTATAGGTTATCTTAATTAGAAGTTAGAACAATACAATAGATCAAGTTACAGTTACAGCATAGATAAAGAAATATTACAGTGTGAGTGATTCATGTTAAAAATGCAATTCTATGCGGGGGTATTCTAGTTTAGGTTGGTACCATCGTTAATGTGTCGTTCGTTTTGTATCTAAAGCCCGTATCACACGACACTTGCTTATACTAGAAATCAAGTGTGCTAGCTAGCACCTAGATATCTGTATACTAGCTAGTACAATGGAAATGGGACTATAGTATTCACACGCTGCTAGTTTGGTACTAGGTCCTAGTGCAAATATTTATCGAACGTCAGAGATTAATTTTGAGTGCAACAGCTGCATTAATTACTAATAATGATATTGAAAATTATGAGAGGGAGCGTAGGAAAAAGAATATAGACACGGGAATGGTTGGGAAAGACGAAATAATGGTCGCAGGATGCTAAATATAATACATTCGGAGGTTAGGTAATATACATTCGGGGTGATACAAACGTTTAGTATCTCCCTAAATTTGTATTCATTTATTTACATTGTGGTCAGAGGTCCCTAAGCCCATGGGTGTCCAAGTACAGTATCCTTGATAAACAAATGTTCTTTTTTAGGCCTACGCACACTTTATATTCTAAAAAAACAAACAAAAAACGCCCAAGGTTGGCATGCTTTCAAGTTTATTTAGATTAAAATTGGGTCTGGAACACAGTTTGTCGTTTTTAGATGACATTTTTAAAATTAAATTTATATATATTAAATATATTGTCATACTGTGGCAATTTGGTATTATATAAACAAGGTTGTTTAGAATAATTTTCTGCCAACAACAAAGCCACATCCAATGACCATGTTGGCGTCATTTATACCATTTATCTACAAAACAGTCTCAGCGCACATGATTGGTTGAATTACACAGACTAGTGTCGAAACTAGTACGAAAATAGCACGTGTTCTATCCTCACAACTAGTATGGTAGCCAGTACCAAATGGCAGAACCAGTATACTTTTTCTGATTCACATGACGCTAGATGATGACGTGCTAGCAAGTGCTAGCTAGCACACTGGATTTCAAGTACGAGCTAGTGTCGTGTGATACGGACTTAAGTGTTATAAGTGTTTTTTCTGTCATAAAGCTGGTCATTTTCGTTCGGACTAGCCAAAATTGAAAGGCAAGAAGCAGCAGAATAATTCAATACGTAAAGCAAACGTAGCTGAAGCTAGTGATGATGAATTTAGTTTGACTGTGTTAACGTCAGTGGCTTGTTGTGATGGATCTGTGTGGTTGCTTGACTCTGGCGCCACTGAACATATGATCAGTGATAAAAATATTATTTAGGTCTCAAATAAGAGACGCCTATCAAAGTCTATCAAAATAAAAATTGCTAAATCAGGATCTGACGAAGAAGAGACTCCTGGTGAGGAACTTGAACCTATACGTAGGAGCACCAGACCTCGCACTGCACCAGCGTACCTAAATGACTATGTCACACTTGCTCTTGGTGCTGAGTCATTTATTGACAACTTGCCAGAAACCTTCGATGACATCCATAGTAGAGATGATGCCCAGCAATGGATGGCTGCAGTTGAGGAAAATATGTACTCATTGAAGAAAAATGAGACTTGGACCCTTACTGACTGCCATCCGGTAAACGAGCTATCAACTGTAAGTGGGTCTTCAAGATGAAGCAGGATGAAAATGGACAGCTTGACAGGTACAAGGCAAGGTTGGTGGTGAAGGGCTGTGCACAGAAGAAAGGGTGTGACTACAATGAAACGTACTCACCCATAGCACATTTAACCTCTGTCAGAACCCTGCTTGCAATTATAAACAAAGAAGATTTAATTGCCTTCCAGTTAGACGTGAAAAATGCATTCCTACATGGATACCTTTCTGAAGAGGTGTATATAAAGCAACCACCTGGCTACGTAACTGACAGCAACCTTGTTTGTAAGTTACACAAGACCCTCTATGGATTGAAGCAGGCACCACGGTAGTGGGATGATAAACTTGACAAATTTGTGAATTCTCTTGGATTTAAACAGTCTGAAAATGAAAAATGTATATCTTTGACTTCAGCAACAGCATAAAAACTTAGCTGTTGGTTTACGTAGATGACATAATTTTTGGCGGGAAACTATCTGTAGAAGTTGAATGACATCAAAACATATCTTATGTTTTTTCGAGATGAAGGATCTTGGAGGTTTGCACATTTTTCTAGGCATAAAAATTGATCAGAAAACTGATGGTATGTCCCTTAGCCAAACAGCCTACTTGAAGAAAGTTCTCAAGAAATTTGGTATGGAACAATGCAAACTGGTCAAGACACCGATGGAGACAAAACCACCTGAAATAACTACATCAGAGTGCATAATAAAAAAAAACTTACCGTGAGCTTGTTGGTAGTTTGATGCATGCGATGCTCTACACTCACCCTGATCTGAGCTTCTCAGTGAATTTCTACAGCAGGTATCAGAGCAATGCAACAGAAGCTCACTGGATTGTACTCAAACGAATACTACGATACATTCAAGGAACACTTGAAGTTGGTCTCTTCTTTCCGAAGAACTGTGATGTCACCTTACGGGCCTACGTTGATGCGGACTGGGCCAATGACAGCAATGATCGTAAATCTACATCTGGGTATTTATTCCAAGTTTATGGTGGCACTGTTGGTTGAACTACACGTACAGTTGCCCTTAGCTCGACGGAGTCAGAGTTTGTCTCCCTGTCAACCACCTCATCCGACCTACTCTGGTTGAGAAGACTGTTCCAGGACCTTGGGATCATTATAGAACCCACCAATGATTACGAGAACAACCAGTCCTGCATAATATGTTTGGATAAATGGGAATGTCGAGGACTAAAGCATATTGATGTCAAATACAACTTTGTTCGTGATTTGTATTTAAGTGGTGTTATTGATGTGATTTATCTGGAAACCAATGAACAATGTGCTGACATTCTGACAAAGAGTTTGGTTGGAAACAAGTTTGAGTACTTTTGTAATTATATTGGTTTAATCAAATGCTGATTCACTAGAGTTTATTTGCATGTATTTAAGGGTACATGTAGGACTTTTGCCTAATTTTGTGGTTGTAGTTGAATTGAGGAGGAGTGTTAAAATATGCAATTTTATGCAGGGATATTCTAGTTTAGGTTGGTACCATCGTTAAATGTGTCTTTCAATTTTTATCTAATCTGTGTCCATGCATATGAACCTGTGTAACAGTTGAGTCATGTTCTTAGTTACAGCATGTACTGTTAATTCTAAAACCTAAACTTGTGTACTCTGACAAGTCAGAGTGTAATGTGTATGTCTTTCTAGTCTCTTATTTCTTTCCAATATAAACCCCAGATAAAGATATAAATTAGCAGGTATAAAATGATTGGTTCATGATAAGCAACATAGCCTCGGGAGTCAAAGTTCAACTAGACAAAATTGTTTCCAACTATTTATCAGGCCATCGGCTATGAATAAAACCAGCGGTAGAAACTATCATAATACAAGAATATTATTTAAACATCATTCTCTTTCCAACTTCTGTAGAAAAATATTGTTTCATATTTGGTAGATACTCTACCAAAGGCCTTGTTAAAATCCAAGAATCTGGCATCGGAGTACACAAGTTTATATAAATAATTAACAGGTTTTAGACCCTGGAATACAAGTTATAATAATTAGAAACATTACTATCCTTTATCTATGAACCTCACTCAACCATTACACAAGTTTATAGGCATATAACATTGACCTCTATAATATAACTGGATGTAAATCTGTGGCAGAAATTTTCCAGGTGTCATCTGCATACCTTGTGTAGGAGAGAGAGAAAAAAATCACAAGTTGTGATTAATATACGTCTTGTCAAAGGTGAAGGAAGAGTTTGGAAAGCAAATAGATCTGTGCCTGGACCAAGGATGGAATCCCGGACTCCCATCACAGAGGTCCGACACTTTACCCCTAAACCACCAGGTCACCAACATGGAGTCTTGACATGATTATATAATTTTTCATAGAGCATACATCAATAAAGGACATGATGACATAGGGAATCTCAAATCCTCTGCAGATATGTTCACACACATATCCTAGAAACATTTATTTGGCAATTTCTTTATGTGTTAGGCCCCCCTTACACGCTCAATATATTGATTCAATATTTAATGTCACTCAATATATTGACGGTGTAAGGGCGATATTGAAAGGAAAATAGTGAATGAAAAATTATTGAACAGAATTTAAAATGTTTTATTTTTAATTGAAAACCCGCCAATATATTGAAATCTTATCTTAACGTGTGAGGGTTATATTGTGCAATATCATGTCAATCTGTCTAGAGTGTTCAACAAGTGTGCTTAAAGTTGTATAAGTCCGCGAAAATGGAGAAATCAAAATTAACTAAAAATAATTGCTTTTAAAAGAAAAAGAAGTGGAACGAGTTTTTATTATGAAATGTATAGAGGTAAGTACTCCAATTTTTACATACTACTTTGTATAAAAAAAATTCAACTTGTAGGGCCTACTGCATGGATATATATTTTTAAATTGCACTCCCATTCCATAATTTGTTAAATAAATAAATTAAAATCACAGATACGGGGTATTTATGTTTATATAAAAATATTTACCCATATTTTATAATGTTGTTTCAGTTGTACCAATCATTACCTGTCTTGTGGAAAGTGAAGTCGGACGATTATATGGACAGGGACAAAAAAGCCCAAGCGTATGAAAAATTGCTTGAACTTTATCACGAAAGATACCCCAAGGCCACGAGAGAAGACCTGGCAAAAAAAAATCATTTCCCTCCGGACTAACTTCAGGAAGAAGTTGAAGAAAATGGACGATTCGAAAAAATCAGGTGCAGGAGCAGAGGAGATTTATCAATCGACATTGTGGTATTTTGACTCGATGGAGTTTCTCATAGACCAAGAAACACCAAGTGATTCTATCAACACCTGTGAGGATTAAAGTGAGATAGGTTGAAATTTCATTAGAAAACATCAACTTTAAATGTTTATTAGGCAAATGTATACATAAACATTGATTTAGATTGAGATTAATCTATTTTGCTAGCACTTTATGCTGCCAACAAACCGACCCTTTGTCATTAAAACATTCCCTGTAGCTGTTTCTGATACTTTTAGCCCGGTCTGTTCTGTTTACGCTTGTGTTACTACTACATAATGAATGTAGCGTAACACCCTCGTTTCTCCAGGCGCCAGATATTGGGACTCCTGTCTCTTGAAGCTCTATGTCCACGGATTCTCTTGGCATATAGTCATCCATTCGCATCTTCCGTATGTAGTTATGTAGATAACAGCATGTCAATACGATTCTTCTGACTTTTTGGGGGGAGAGGCTAGTAGGTTTTTGAAAGATCCTGAATCTGGCTGCCATACTGCCAAATGCATTTTCAGAGATGCCTCGAGCTCTACTGCAATGATAGTTAAATATTCGTTGACCATCAGTGAGGTCTCTCCCCGGGTAGGGCTTCATTAAATTTTCAGTTAATGGGAAGGCATCATCACCAACAAAAACATACGGTAATTACGGGATAGTTGGGCAGACCAAAGGTACCTTCAGCCAATTTTTTTCCCCAAACTTTGTGTAGCCCAATACACCACCGTCAGAAACACGGCCATTTATGCCACAATCATCCATAATAAATTCATAATTGGAATTTACTAAAGCCATTAATACTACGCTGAATGTCCCTTTATAGTTGTAATAAAATGAACCTGACTTGGTAGGCTTAATAATTGTTATGTGTTTGCCGTCTAAAGCGCCTGTGCAGTGCCGAAAGATCCATCGCTTCTTGAAGTCTTCTGCTAAAGCCTCCCATTCCTCAGGGTATCCAGGCATCTGAAACAACAAGAATTAAACGATATTAATATTTACACTATATGATAGTGATTTCATTTTCTTTTGTAATTTTTTCTTTCATTGCTTTTGCAGGGTTCTGTTGTGGACTTTTCGGTTATTCATGACACTGAAAGCACTGTTAGTAGTACCCATGGCCTACGAAGAAAAAGAGGCCTCAGCCAAAAGATCCAGCAGAGGAGCTTATTAGATTGTCCTGTACTCGGCTTCAAGAACCTGTCTCATCTGAGCTCCAGGTGGCTGCCACTTGGGCTACAGAACTCATGAAGATGGCTCCCCAGCAACAACTTTTACATACAATTTATAAACTAAATAATATTTGAGGGGAAAATGGGTACACTTCACCGGGGCTCAGTAATCATAAATGAACCAGCAAGAACTAGCACCCCCTATCACATGGTTCATATTCGAGTGCCTCTACTTACTCTCAAATGCAAAATTTGGCTTTTCCTGAGAGTGTAGACCAAAATCAGGGCCGGTGGCTAATTTTCTTTCTTTATTTTAATAAGGCATTTAAATAATTACCGGTATTTACTTAATATTGGTTTTTTTTTCCTAATTATTTGTCTTTATTTCAAAAAGCCATTTAATAAATAAGTTACTTAATGTTAGTAACTAGTTTTATTGTTTTCTTACCTTAATATAATCATTGAGACACACACAGAGCGCATCACAGGTTTCTTCAACTATTTCGCTTATAGTTGTTGTAGGAATGTACGACGAAAACTTCAAGTCTCCGAAACTGTTCCCTGTTGCTAGATATCGCAGAGTGACGGCTAGCTTCTCATCCAGCGGAATGGCCTTTCTCATCACCGTATCTTCCTTTTTTATTAATGGTGAAATCAGCGTCACTAACTCGTGAAACAATGCTTCATACATTCGTAAAAAAATTCTTAGCGAGTTCTCGAATCAGGTCCTGATGTCCATAAGTGGAACGTCTTCTCAACCAATTCTTGGTCCACACTATTCGCTGTCTCTTTTTTTTAATCTTGTTCTTTAATGCTTTACACAAGGCAATTAATAAACTACTGGATTCAGCATAATTGAAAAGGGATATGCCGGGCGCGTTTAAAGTACCGGTAGCTTCTCTATGTGGAAACATCCTCCTTCAAAGCAAGATTGTGACTAATAATATTGACCGATATTATTGAGCCGTCTGAGGGGCTACCAATTTTTTCAATATATTGAAGCAATAAAGCAATATATTTATCGTGTAAATGGGTCCTAACACAATGAAGGTATTGTGCATATAATGTTAGATAAGGCACAGAAGAAAATAAGGATAATATACCCTCATTGGCTTAGACAATGCAAAAAGCATAAGCTATTTTGCATAAAGCCACCTCCTTAAAATTAGAATCCACAATCACGTGTTGTGGACTGCAAAGGAGAATATTTAATGTTTAGGGAAATCGACGCAGAAAATATAAAACGTATTACACCAATAATCTCATCTCGTTGAGTGAACTTTGGAGAGTTGAATACTTGTGACTTTAAGATGAATTTGATCCCAATTAAATGTAATAAATTAACTGTGTTTTGACATATTTATATGAATCTATACTCTTATCTCAAAAGTAATATTTGTAGCATGTTCAATATTGAAACGTTGAAATGATTTAAGAATTTTATAAGTAGTTTTAATGTTGAATAGTTGTGATTGTTTTACCAAAAAAACAACAGCTGATTGGCTTAAGCATATGTTAACAGCTTAGGCTTTTAAATGGTAGGTTTTGATAAGAGGTATGTTTCAATAAAACACTTGAGTTGTTAAAGTGTGTAAAAGATCAAATATGTACCGGTTTCTAACTAAACACTTCATAAGACTATATAACTATAGTTTATAGCTTAAAAATAAATATAATATTCAAATAATGGGGCATTATGATTGTATAAAATCAAAAACTTACAAAAGTGCCCGATGTAATATTTACTACTTTTTGCTTCTTAAATTGTGATTATTTTACTCCATAGAGTCATTGAGCTTTTATTTTAAAGTAGTTTTAAGAATGTAGACATGTGTTTGTACCATTGAAGCGTATAAGACTATGATGAGTGCTCATCTTTATGCAAATACACAATTTTTACTTTATCTCGACACCTTGAAGAGAAAATTACTGTACTCGTAAAAAAAAAGTCCAAATTTTGATAACTGTCAACGCCCCAAACAGAAAAGGTGTTGATTTTTTTCCATGCCATCTGCCTGTGTGTCTATATCTAGTCCTAGAGCCGACACTATTTTACTGATCAGGCTAAAACTCAGTATATATGGTTTATATAAGGTTAAGGAGTTAGATATCTTACCCTAAAATTGAGGGTAGTTTACTAAAGGTAAAAAAGAGAGAAAACAAGCTATTTAGAAATCCACTGTAACGATTTTTATTAAATCTCGTATATGGGCATTGTTTATCATATTAAACAAATGGCCGTTCTAATCATCCCATAAACATAATTTTAAGGGTAACTTTCATAGTCAGATATTTCAAGTTTTAATCATATCTTTGCAAGTATTTGAGACCCAAAATAACTCATTGTTGTGAGGTTTGTAACATATATCTGGCCCCAGGTTTGGGCACCATTTGTAACCATCCTTTAATGGGCCCCTCGTTGTGCTGCATTTGTAACACTCCCGTAATGGGACCTTTACTTGGACGCCAATTGTAATGTTACTATGTTTCGAAGTCTATTGCTATGGGTCCACGTTGCGCGCCTATTACGTAATAGTTATTATTATTCCCCGACATTAGGCTTCACTTTTTTGTGATAGAAATTGTACCCCTCATTTAGTGGAATAACAAGTTAACACAAAAGAAATACATCTGGTTTAAGAACATTTATTATAACAGTAATTAGACAGGGCAAGAGCAAAAAATAACAGTATATGATTTTGGTCCCTTGATACATAGGCGGCACAACAGCCCTCTAATTAATGAATCGCTCTGATCAAACCAGCACAGCGCTGGTGTACACTCCTGCAAGCAGTCTGAGGGTGTCAGAGGATAACACCCGTCCCACCGACCTGGGGAGTTAATCTCATGACTGCGTGCCGTTTACATGTATATTCCATGTAGCTAGCCGTAATGCCAAAAGGGGCTAGAACATAAGTGACACGATTAACAATTTTAACCCTTAGCAACAATGTATATATATTTAAATATGAGCCAGCAAGAATATTAGCTCGGAAAAACAAACCCACACTAGAGCAGTTCGAGTATCCCGTCATGGGGGACGGGGCACATTACTCCCACCCAAGTCAGGTGGGACAGGTGTAAATAATATAGCTCCCCCTGCAGGCAAAGAGTCGTACTGACGGAAGGTCCCTTAAAAACTACCCTAAAATAGCCCCACAATGTGGCAACAATATCAACACGAAATACAAAGGGACGACCTTGTATAAGTACTTTTACATTATCTGGAGACCAGTTGGCTTAGGGTCAGACCAATAACTAATACATAATAGGACTATACTATGAACACCTAAAAATGAGCACTGCCCGCTCAAGCGGACGTAGCGCATGAATTAACGAAGATTACATATAAAGTTTCCCTAGCAATCAGGTTTGAACAATCACTCTAGTATAATTGAGCCGTGACTACGCACACGTTGGTCTAATGGTAGAAATAGATCCGGGCCAATGGGCAATAACAAGCCCTCTAGCACACAAAGATACTTGGGTGACTTGGCAGCTCTATGCACTTGCTAACGATGAATGCCAATAATAATATATTGCCCTACAGGCTCAACAATAACACACGGCCCCGAACATATAAATGTACAACATTAATAAAGAATAAACTCTAGAACGTCCAGCTAGCGCGGTACCTGACACCGGAACGGCTAACCGAAGGTCCTTCCAGTCACTATAGTAGGTAGCAAGCTTTGATTGAAGTAACTGATGGCCTCTTAAGACTCTATAGTGCGTAGCATGCTGTGAATGCAGTGGTTCTCTCAGGAATGTTCTCGGGAGAGCCTCTAGCCTGCGCAGTCAGATAGGCCCAACCGCAGCGAGATGCTCCAGGATACACGCCCAAAGTGCAGGCCAATGGGCCACAGGCCGTAGAGTACCGGAAGAAGTGCACCAGCCCGGGAACCAGTCCAGAGCCAGTGTAGTACAGGTAAAAGAGTAAGTGCCGAACTTCGGCTTTACCAGAAAATAACCATGAGCGGCTATTGTGGCGGGGGCTAGCTCCAAGCGGCCCAGTGTTCTCATCTCAGGCACGCCTTGTCGACTAGGGACGGCTACGACAAACAGCAGCGTAACTGAATAATGCTCCAGCTCAGACAAGCCGAGCGACCAATATGGTCAAGCCCAAAGGCTTCTCTCTCCCCCGGGCTGCTAGATGAGACACCAATATGAATAGTACAGAACTGCTGCCAGGCTCTTCCTGAGCCCGAACTATATTAGACTGTAGTCAGAGAAAAGGTGGTTGAATAAAGCCACACCACCACAAGCATAGTGCGCAAGAGCGAACAAGAACAAGGAAAAGGAGGGGGGCAGAAACAAAAGAGAGTAGGAAATCACGAGCGTACGAGGAAAGGGAAAAATACCGCACGCGCAGATAAGAGACTCGTGAAGCTCTACAGAGATAATAAGAAAGGTGACAATAAGGGGCGTCCAGATAACAAACAATAATTAGAAATTGATAGGTCAAGGATACGATACAAAACAATACTCTTGTGCGAGCTAACATAACATTAGCTCGGCACAAAATAAATAACGTCAGATAAAGTTGATATTAGTTTATTCAATGATAGTAGCCAGAGGCGGCTCGTCACTTTAGAAGCTGGAGGGCGCAGCCTGTTTAGTTCATAAATTGTTTCTAAATAATATATTTAAAAGAAGACATAAATTTCGGAATATGTTTTGCTAAATATTAATTTAGTTAAACTCAAAAATGAATATCACAAACAACATGTAAAGATAAAAAAAATAAACTCACCCCAAAGATCGTGGATGTGTTGTAGAAACTCTGCAGCTGTGTAATGTGCATAAATATATAGGTATGTATGTTCAATGTCCTCACTAGATCACAACATTAATATGTAGGATACACAATATTTACATTATCTACACTTGCGAGAAATGACTTAGAACGCAATAAACAAAGAAATTATTTATATAAGAAGTCCATACGCCTCTCTTTTAAGTTAATGAACTTTTCCATAACTCTGTCGTCGAAGTCCTTCATTTGTGTGATAAGTTCCTTGTTGATGGCTACCATCGCTAGAGCATTAAGTCTGTCATTTGTTGTTGTATTCCTCAGGAAAGTCTTTATTCTTTTCAATATTGAAAAGCAACGTTCAGATTCAGCAGACGTTGGGGTTGTTATGATCATTTTTAGAAGCTTCGTCACCTCACTGAAAACTGAAATAATGTTATTTTTCTCCATGAAGTTCAATAGTTGTATAGCTCCTTTAATGTCAAAGTCCTGTCGTCTGTATAAAAGTCCCAATTCAGACCGGAGTTTTTCTTTTTCTAAGAAAGGGTAGTGTTGGATTACTTGCATGAGTTTTTCTTCCGGAAAGCAAGTAGAAAATTTTGGAAATTAATCATTACATAACAAAGAAGCTGCCTCCAAATGAAGTAAAGCGAATCTGTCTTTTACATTAGTTGTAATGACATCACACACTTCTTTAGTATCCCCCACTCTGGTGCTACATCCAACATTACTTTTCCTTTTTCTTGGTTGTTCAGGGAACTCTTCATTTATTTGCTTCTCTATTTCATTCACTTTCCCCCTTTCTTTTGCATCTCATTTTCAAAAATGCAAATGTCATTTTGCCACATTACACTGTCCCTGTTCCTAGTTTGTAGTTGTTGGTACAATATATTCACGTGAGGTAAAATTTTGTGGAAAAGAGTTAGCCAGAACATGAAATTTGGGTCCTGAAAAGCTCTTCTATGGCTACTCGCCTCGTTAACAGTAAGTTTGTTTGTGCACTTTTCCTCAAGAACTTCGAAGCATTCTTCCAACTTATCTCTATTTTCGTACACAACGTTAACAGTTCGAATGTTGTAGTTCGATCTTGTTGTAGCAACTCTGGGTAGTCTGACTTGTACTACTTGCTCCAAAACGTCAGATCGTAGAGATGAGTGCGAAAAAAATGCGGGAATGGCGGAAAGGTTTGAGAAAAAGACTCGAACTTTGCTGTTTGCACTGGTTGCTTTTTCCAATATCAAATTTAGCTGATGAGCGTAACAATATACAAAATAGGCAAATGGGTATGTTTCTCTAATCTTGGCCTGTACACCCCCAACAGAGCCACTTATAACATTAGAACCATCATATGTCTGTGCTATTAATCTTTCTTTTGAAGTGTCTAGAAGAGGTTTGATGTGGTCCATTATGCATTTTGCTAAGGTGCCTGCACATCTTCCTTCAGGAATAAGAAACCCCCAAAACCTTTCACAAGCCAACCCCTCAAACACATACCTAAAAACGAATACCATCTGACAATGGTTTGTTACATCAGTCGTCTCGTCACATTCGATGGCTACAAATTCAGAATCACGTATCTACTTTTCTATTTCCTCCCTACAGACATTAAGCATGCAGTCCAGTATGTCATTTTGTATTATTTTCGATGTTCCTTTGAATACAGTGGCTGATTCTAAATGGTCTTTCATTGCAGAATCCAGCTCAGCAGTATAATTAATTAAGCCTCTGTAGACACCAGGATTTGTAGATGATGTTGATTCGTCATGACCTCTGAGAGTTAATTCAAAAACACCACAGATTTTAACACATGAAATCAACCTTTTTAATATGTGCCTATTTTTGTCAACGGAGTATTGTGTTTTTTAACGTTTTCTCTGTATTGTGAGTCTAGACTAGACGATATATTTACTTTTCCTAGCAAAGAAAGATCAACGACACTATTCATGTGATTCACAGATACTTCGTGTTTCTTAATTTTTTCTGTTAAATATTTTATATCATTGACGCCCTTTACTATCCACAAGCATTCACCACTCTTTCTGGGAGAAAACAAAATATACGGGAAACAGTACAAAGATTTGTCCACATCACAGCCGCAAATCCAGCAATTTTTTTGGTATGCATCTTTGGACTTGAACAGTCTTATAAAATTCTATTTTCATTTTTCTTTTTTTCACTTTGTTCCATACAAAATTCAGGACATGGCCTTCCTAATGATTTCAATTCTCTTTTTTGATCAAGAGTTAATCATGCAATATTCGTTGTCTTAAGCGCCTGAATTGAACTATTCATTTTAAGGCCCTGCCTACCCATAAATGCACGGTTCTAAACAAAAGAATTTAAAACAAAATATATTTAATAATTCAACATTGTTGTTTTTTATTTATTTTAGTAACATATCTGGGCATCTTTCATAATTCTTATGGAATTTTCAAACCATGCTAAAAATAGTTATTGAAATATTTTCATTAAAATGTTTCCATTTCAATGCATTTTAAATGGGAAAACAAAAATTATTAATGGATTTATTTATTTTCTTTGTACAATTAAGCTAGAGTGTTTGTTTATAACATACTATTTAATGAATAATTTCTTTTTCTTTTTAGACATATTTTAAAATTTGGGTTAGCTTCAATAATCACTACGATATTGAGCTCTAACGACTCCCAAGTCGACTCTCTAGTCAAAATACATGGTTTTAAATACAACTTTTCCTTCTGCAACTAGTTGTCATAGCTGATAATAGGTGCCGTTAGTATGATCATTACCCATTTACAAGCTAGTATCATTTTGCAAGCGTTGGCTAACCTGCTGTATCGGAATGCAGGCGGCAATGGAGGGTTAAACTAATCTCTGTGACCTTCTTGAGTCAAAGAAACATTAATACCATGTACGTTAGGATAAGAAGGGCCAATGTCCAATTATGAAAATTTGCGTAATTAAATATAAACAATTAAACATCTTAATATATTCAGTAACTAAAATACTCACAAAGTCTTCCTGCTGTGTGAATAAATATAGTTAGTCCCTACTTACTTCAATGAGAGTATTACTTTAGTGATACATTATTTTCAAAGAAAAAGCCACATGCTTCTCCATACACAAAGTTTTATGACATAAGCCCTTATTTAACTGAGACAGTAAAACATGTAAAGTTCTTCACTCTTATCTTATATTCTTTCTTGAGTTTTCTCATTCTTTAGCACTACACGTTGTAATAATAAGAGTATTCAAAGTATATGAAAACTACTGTACATTGAATTTTTAATCCACTATTATAATAAATAAAAATAAACATTCCTGCTCATATCAAACATAGTTATTTTAAATAAAATTTGGTCTAAAGGTAATTTGGAGACGTTCTCAGTATAATTTTATATACTAGTTTTTATTTTACGGTCTAGGATTTGACTCTCATTGGACTTTGGAATAAGTAATTTTTCAAAAAGTTAATGATCAAAGTTTTTGGTAGTCAAGATGTGAAAATGTTAATTTTATTTTATTAGCGTGTTAAATGTGATTACTTTTAATTTGAACCTGTTGCATTCTCGCAGTTTGTGCGCTCGTTTCGGAAGAAATGTATCGAATCCCGAACAATAAGTACCCACGGTGATTACTTTTTATATAATTAACAATATGTGACCTTTGTTGCTTTCGAACAAAATCCAAGGGATTGTATAAATTTTGAGGTGGAGAAGTATTTACAAAATATTATTTTATATCCTT
Source organism: Timema cristinae (assembly GCA_039000515.1). Taxonomy (NCBI): domain Eukaryota; kingdom Metazoa; phylum Arthropoda; class Insecta; order Phasmatodea; family Timematidae; genus Timema; species Timema cristinae. The sequence continues at coordinate 153,808 of JBCFYV010000059.1, read as the reverse complement.
GTGAATAACAAGTTTATGAAGAAAGGGCGCACAAAGAAAATCAAAGATATAATTGATTATTTAACTTCTTGTAGTAAAGGGTAAGTTTTTTTAATGGTATGCATATTACTGGCGCTTAGGCTATATGTATCTACTAATTTAAGTACAATGGATGAGCAGCGATACTATTTTATTTACTGTAGAAATAATATCAAAATTAAGATACAAATAAATACTTCTATATAACAATGCAGCGATTATTCTGATATTTCAAGTACTTTTTTTTTTTAAAGAAAAGCTCTTAGCTGAAAGTAAATGTTACTAACACTCTATAACGCACTTATTGTATGTTCAAAATCTCTTGTGCCTTGGCCGAGTTCGTATCACGCTAGTACTAAGTAATTTCAACCTAACAGGGAATCGAACTAGTCAAGTTATTGAGCTGATTAATTTACGCACTCAGTGCTCAGTCATAGCACTTTAGCAATATTGACCACGACATGAAGCCGATGATAAGTAAAATATATTTAAAACCATTAGAGTTAATGAACTTTTGGGTTCCCTATGCCATAAAGTAAGTAAGTAAGTATTTGATACCCGACCGCCTCTGTTGTATAGTGGTCAGATTTACTGGCTTCAGATACTGAAGTCCCAAGTTCGATCCCCAGTGCCCCTAATTGTGTCTGTGAAGCAGTGGGTCTGAAACGGAACCAAAATCAACCTCGTGAGGACAAATGAGGAGATAATTGAATGAATAAGTAGCGCTTCAGTCTAGAAAACTGAGATAGAAGTCTGGAGGGCTCGTTGTGCTAACCACATGGCACCCTCAGCTTGAAAATGTTGGCCCTATCTTTGCCAACATACGGCAGCCTCTCGATTGGTATAGCCTGCTTGCAGGCTGACACCATGGAGATATTACTCAAGTTAAACTCTACCAATAGGATAAAAAATTATTCCCAAAAACATTTATTTCTGGAAAATTGTGTAAATCCTATAGATGTTTGAAAACTGTAAACGCCGTATTAAATAACAGATACCCACTTCAGTTGCTGAGTGGTCTAAGGTGTCACTAGTGTTAAATTGGCCTGCTGATAGCGGAGCACTTGGGGTGCAAATCCTGGTCGAGTCTATTGAGGGTAGTTTTTCCTAAATTGTTTCCCCATCTTCCAAAATAAAAATGCTGGTAGATAGCCTCTCAAATGCTTCTTTCCTCATTACCACCCAATTAGATTATCATATATGCGTATAACATGAACAGGTAGTATGACGTGGTGATATCAGTAATAAAAATAACAGATATATTTATAGTCAAAATTTTTATAGTCTTCGAAATGAAACTGCTTTTAAAATATGTTATTGCCTCCTTAGCCTTTAAATTTTAAAAATTAGCCAAAGCACAGTGGCCAAATTTAGCACATTAAATTTTAGTTATTTTTTTATTTTACCTGCTTACTAATAAACTCAAATAAATGGTACAACAAAATCGTAGGCTACATACTCAATCGTATAGGTTATTTATTATAGTTAGTGACAAAACCTTCAAAAATAAGTTATCTCTAATTTTACCTTAAATAAATTTTTCTCTGATAAATAAGTGTACATTATTATTTATCACTACCCTCACCAGATATTTATTTGAAAAAAATTCAATAGTGGTACAACAGCATTAACCTTGAGTCACGTGACACTTTGATATGCTAATTTCTCAAAATGGGCACGGGTACAAAACTTTCTCTTTGTGGTACAAAACGGTACAAAACTAGTACAAAACTTTGGCATCAAAAAATTCAAAAGTGGTACAACAGCATTAACCTGGAGTCACCGCTTTTATATGCTAATTACTCAAAATGGGTACGGGTACAAAACTTTTTCTTTGTGGTACAAAACGGTACAAAACTAGTACAAAACTTTGGCATCAAAAAATTCAAAAGTGGCACAACAGCATTAGCTTGGAGTCACCACGTTGATATGCTAATTACTCAAAATGGGTACGGGTACAAAACTTATTTGTGTTACAAAACGGTACAAAACTAGTACACAACTTTGGCATCAAAAAATTCAAAAGTGGTACAACAGCATTAACCTGGAGTCACCACTTTGATATGCTAATTACTCAAAATGGGTACGGGTACAAAACTTTTTCTTTGTGGTACAAAACGGTACAAAACTAGTACAAAACTTTGGCATCAAAAAATTCAAAAGTGGTACAACAGCATTAACCTGGAGTCACCGCTTTTATATGCTAATTACTCAAAATGGGTACGGGTACAAAACTTTTTCTTTGTGGTACAAAACGGTACAAAACTAGTACAAAACTTTGGCATCAAAAAATTCAAAAGTGGCACAACAGCATTAGCTTGGAGTCACCACGTTGATATGCTAATTACTCAAAATGGGTACGGGTACAAAACTTATTTGTGTTACAAAACGGTACAAAACTAGTACACAACTTTGGCATCAAAAAATTCAAAAGTGGTACAACAGCATTAACCTGGAGTCACCACTTTGATATGCTAATTACTCAAAATGGGTACGGGTACAAAACTTTCTCTTTGTGGTACAAAACGGTACAAAACTAGTACAAAACTTTGGCATCAAAAAATTCAAAAGTGGTACAACAGCATTAACCTGGAGTCACCGCTTTTATATGCTAATTACTCAAAATGGGTACGGGTACAAAACTTTTTCTTTGTGGTACAAAACGGTACAAAACTAGTACAAAACTTTGGCATCAAAAAATTCAAAAGTGGCACAACAGCATTAGCTTGGAGTCACCACGTTGATATGCTAATTACTCAAAATGGGTACGGGTACAAAACTTATTTGTGTTACAAAACGGTACAAAACTAGTACACAACTTTGGCATCAAAAAATTCAAAAGTGGTACAACAGCATTAACCTGGAGTCACCACTTTGATATGCTAATTACTCAAAATGGGTACGGGTACAAAACTTTTTCTTTGTGGTACAAAACGGTACAAAACTAGTACAAAACTTTGGCATCAAAAAATTCAAAAGTGGTACAACAGCATTAACCTGGAGTCACCACTTTGATATGCTAATTACTGAAAATGAGTACGGGTACAAAACTTAATTGTGTTACAAAACGGTACAAAACTATTATAAAACTTTGGCATCAAAAAAAGTTCAAAATCAAAAGGGGTACAACCGCATTTACCTGGAGTACGTGGAGTACTCACTTTGATATGCTAATTACTCAAAACGGGTACGGGTACAATACTTTTTCTTTCTGGTACAAAACGGTACAAAACTAGTACTAAACTTTGGCATCAAAAAAAGTTCAAAATTAAAAAGTAGTAAAACAGCATTAACCTGGAGTCACCACTTTGATATGCTAATTACTCAAAATGGGTACGGGTACAAAATGGTACAAAACTTTGGTATAAAAAAATTCAAAAGTGGTACAACAGCATTAACCTGGAGTCACCACGTTGATATGCTAATTACTCAAAACGGGTACGGGTACAAAACGGTACAAAACTAGTACTAAACTTTGGCATCAAAAAGGTTCTAAATTCAAAAGTGCTACTACAGGTTAATGGACGTCTAGCTGACTGGAATGGATAGGCTAATTTTTCTGCCCGAGAGTGTGATTGTATCTTGACGTTATGTCTCCCACGTTTAGTCAAACTTGGTCGCCTACACACTTTACGGTCCGGCACTTCACTTCTTATCTCTCTCAATTCTTGGAAAAAAGTTTGCTTGCGGCCTTTACTGATTACCGGTCGTGGTCGCCAGTCTCTCAATTGTTTAAACAAACCAGTAATTCTGCCAACCTGATGGCTGGAATCCACCAGTCTGTATAACGTTAGCAACGCCATCTATTTTAGAGCTGAAAGCTCAACACACCGCCAGAGAGGGTAGGCAGGGCCTTAAGCCTAGTTACAAAAAATATTAAAACATATAACTCAAATAAACATTATCCTAAAATAACCCTACATAATATTATTATAAACACACACGCCACACACTTCCTCAAGATGCAGGAGCACGCAGGATAACTGACAATGCTGGTTCACGCTATACACATTTCACAAGCTTTCAACCTTAGGGCGCGTAAGGGAGTGCGCCTTCAAAAGAAGAAAAAGCAATGCTAGCTAGCTAGCAGTAGGAGGACAACGGGTTAAGGGGGCCGCCTCGGTACGTGAAATAGTATCAATCGTGTGAGGAGGCCTCGTCTTAAAATGAAATGCTATGTGCTGTTTTCTTGAACTACAGCGTCTGTCTCTGTCTAATCTTATCCTCTTTACACTTTCCCCACCACCCCTTATCTACCACCCCATGTCAGGAGAAGAGAAGCAACGGAAAGGAAACCTATCTCAAGGTCAAAAGGAAGAATGCGCGGCTGATCGCCCTACAGAGTCCAGCCGTTAGCCTGTATGTTTATTTTGTGGTATTTTGCTAGCTTGAGATTCTCGTGAAGGGTTCACAAACAAACACAATCAATTCTTGATTAGATGGTTTAACTTGTCTTGAAACTGTATAAACCGAACGGGTAGTAGGACGCGATGCTTTAAAAAAACCAATTTTCTTGAACACACACTTTTATACATGTCACTTTATTTAGGGAAATGTGAATATTAACTATACAATAATTAATCACGTGTAGACCAAATTTATATTTTACCTCATTTAGTTGATAACAGTGGCGTCGGAACCGAGGAGTATAAGGAGTTCCATCACACGGCCCTATACACCCAACCCCTCTTAGATTTATTCTATCGGAGAAAAAGGTTTAGTAAATAATTATAAATAAGGTATAGTATACATAGATAATCGGTTAATTGGTCATGTGTAACCTATTTTACACTCTTAATTAATTTTAATTTTAGGTGCCTATTCAAGCTATCAGTAATTTCCTCTGATTATTTCTAGCTGACAGGAAAAGAGGAAGGAAAGTTTTTGACTAAATGCACCCGTAATTGTTTAGATAAAGGGCTGTGGATAAACTATCTTAGTATATAAACTATAAACTTTCCCACGCAGGAGGACAAAATATTTATTAATATTGGATACCTTAGCAAACTATTTTGCGTTCTACTTGGTTTATTTTAGGGGAGACTTCAATTCGATCTATAATACATACGGGTAATACGGATATATCGAAGTGAGTGCTCATAGAAATAAGAATATATAGAAAGAGGGCGGGGATAGGGGTGTTGGTTGAGGGGGTTGAGTGTGGTTGTTTTAGAGCCCAAAAACAATTAAGATGTATGTCTTCATCAACAAAGTGGAGGTAGTTAGAGATCTTTACTTGAGTTTACTATTGTTTAAACAGTAAACAAGATAGAGTTACATTATTAGGCAAATTAAAAATAAAATCGTAACTCCAAATAGTTTCTGAAAGCATCCAATTTACAAAAATATGACAGTGGAAGCACACTTCAAATATCTTCTAGACGGGGGATCCAAAGTACAGAAGTTACAAGTCAATAGTTAATCCAATCTATTACTTATATAAGATTCATACTTTGAACAAAATACTTCATGAGGCTATACAGACTAGACAGCGTTAAATCCAGTTGGGTATGTCTCACACTCAGGTATGGATTCAAGGGTATTGGGAATAAGGGGCTATAATCCCCCCTCCCCTTTCAGCTATTTTTCAAAAATTTAATTGACGGATTGAAGGGTGCTGTGCTTCTCTCCAGAAATACGTCCAATGTGTTCGAACATAACATGCTTCACCTTGTTTAACCTAAACCCTGGCTTTCCCGCACACTCCCCTCCTATTTCACTCCTCCTTTGTGTAATAAACAGCGTGTTATTTACAATTGATTTTATTTTCGTATTTTTACTAAAATATAGTCACCTGAATTAGGCATATTTATTTTTGACAGTTATTTTTTATATTAATTTAAAAATTATAATCACAAAGGAAACAGTGGCTATATCTAGAAATTAAAGATGGCAACCAAATCCAAGATAACAGATATTTATAACTAGTATAAGTTTAATCAGCAACTATTAGGTACAAAATATACATAAAGAGCACCATTTTGAGCTTTGGAAATATTTTTTTTTCCGGAAGTAAAAATACTACTGGGGCACGGACCAACACTTTATTGGTTCCTAAAGGTATTGCTTTTGTTGTGTAGCCCCCCCTCCCCCCCTTGAAAAAATCCTGGATCCACCACATATCTAATTGTATTGATATATTGGGTTATTTTCAACCATTGCTTTAAGGTGATTTAACATTGATAAATAATTGCTTTGTATTTAATCTTTTATTTATCTTCATGTTCTTCAGGAGAGGGGGGGGGGGGCGAAGGCTTGGACCCACTGGATCCCCTTGTGTATACGCCCTGCTCTAGAGGGATCTTATTTTTAAAATTTGCTTGAAGAGGGTCACTCCAACTTTATTTCAGATACAAATCATTTTAAAAAATCCAGGTGATGACTCCAAATTGATTCTAAAAACATCCGATTACCAAAAATGTCCAGGTGAGGATAATTTCAAATAGCATTTAAAGACATAAATTAACTTTTCAACTAAAGGTGAGGACCACTCCAAATGGCTTTTAGAAGAATCTAAATAAAAAAATAAAAAATGGAGATGACTTCTCCAAATAGCATAAAAATAATTAGATTTTCCAAATTTGGGGAGGAGGATATTTACAAATAACTTTTAGGGACATCCAAGTTTCAAAAATTTATCTTGAAGAGGGGTAGAGTAAGGTAGGAGGTGAAGGGAGGAAGGCAACTTCTCAAAAAACTCCTTTTTTGCTTACGGCCCCCACCACCCCGTTTCTTCACAAATAACGTTACGCCGCCACTGGTAGCAGACAATCCTTGCAACTGGTACAAAATGATGGTGCGTGCAGCCCTGAACTTTTTTTTAATTGACCTACTATTGTCAACCAGAGAAGCTACGGCGTAGAGGTTTACAAGGGTGAAAGTTGAGAAATTGAATTTTATAGCTAGATTTTCATAAATAAGACATAGACTAGAATTTTTTTGATACAGTAGTGTGATGAAATTTATTATTATTATATATATAGCATAATTTGTATTTCAGCTAGTAGCTCAAAAATCTCAGACAAAAAGTGTAGTTACCTGAGCATTTTATTGCTAGGACATATTATATGCATGCAAAATAATACAGGATCTAATTTTGTCAAGCGTGTTCAAGTATTAATTATTGTAACATAAAACTTGTAATTTTGAAAAAATCTAACAATTTAATTTTAAAAATTTAAAACAAATATTCCAGTACCCTATTTTTATTATTATGTACTCATGTGAAAAAATATTATACTTAAATTTAATTTCTTATGCATTCTTAATAACACACTTTTGGTTTTAAAATAATCCTTTGTTACTTTTTGAAAACAAAACATAAATTAAATATTAAAACAACAGTACAGAAAAAAAATATAATTTACTAGGGACGAGGAAGTATTTGATACGAAAAAGTGCTCTCACATTAGCGTGTATAAAACCAAAGTAAATTTCACATTTAAAAAACTACCGCTAATGCACCTTGGTGGAGATTCGTGAAGATTATCTCAACATTTAAGGCACTAGGTGACCTGGTGGTCTAGGGATAAGGTGTCAGACTTCTGTGTTGGGGGTCCGGGGTTCAATCCTCGGTCCCGGCACAGATTTATCTGATTGCCAAACCCTTCCTTCTCCTCTGACAAGACGTGTATTAATCACAACTTGTGAATGTAAGGAATGCCAGGCCTCCACCGTGGTTCGGATTCTACGTTAAACTGTAGGTCCTCCATTTCATCCCACAATCACCCTACCATTACACATTAGCGTAAGTGCGTATAACCCGAATGAGTACTAAGACACGGTGTTAATAATAATGTAAGGCACCAATCCTGAAACATTTGTCAATATTTAGTGCATGATTAGTGCTTTAAATCCTGCTGTCTCAAAATTAGTTCTTTATATACAACGTACTAAGAGGCGTACACTACTGGCTGAAGGAGACTAGCTTCACACAACCCCACCATGTAAAGCAATAATTCAGAAACACGTGTCAATACTTAGTATATAATCCTTGCTTTCAATCAATAGTGCTCCGTAATGATTAGAAATTTTATGTTTACATCCAAAAAGTTGCTTGAATTTACAGTATATCACTAACTTCTATATCTTGATACGACCCTAATTGTTGCCATATTTACGGTCAAATAATACGGGCTTTGTTTAATATTGAAAAGGCAAATTCACACTTACTCATAAATTAAATATGTTGCTCAATATTTTTATATTGTAAAGCGATTTTGGAACTTTTTCAGTTGAGACAACCAATCAGGCACTAAGCATTATAATAATTGCTTTAGATTTAACCTTCACGTATCAGAACTGAATTAATCTTTATTAAAATTAAATGTTATCTTGCGTGTAATAAAAATTTTGTTTTAATATATAGTTATACATATTTTAAGAAATTAAATTGTCCATTATCACTTTGTTGGTAATTAGTATACGTACAGTAAATATATACTTTCCCCTCTCATTTCTCATCATGTAATGTTTTTTTTACAATCCAAGGCATGGCCAAACAAATAAATGTTTTTAATCTAAGAAACAGAATTCAAATGATGGTTTTTTACTTCACGGGACAAGCTTAATTAAACTTCCGGACGGGATTTTAACCCCGTCCTCCTGAATATAGGAGCAACAAGGTAAAATTAAACTAACACGTAACTGTTGAACAGTGAACTAGCCTATTTTTATACTAATAAATCAGTATGTACTTACTTTGATCCATCAATAAAACGCTTCTTCCATCCTAATTTTTTGCGGTGAGAATATAGTCGAAGTTAGTTTTTTTCCCTTTAAGATAGCCCTTTTTGATTGTGTTATTGTTCAAAGTCAGAAGTTTTAGTTTATCGGAAAAAAATATAATTCTATGTTATTAATATATAATTATAATAGCTATCATAAGAAGGCAAGCATACACAACTGTTCGGAAACACAGGACTAGTTTGTAAACACATTTATTCATACATTTACAATAAAAGCTATAACAGATATTATTATTTGAAACCATTTTAAACACCTATTATTTAAACATGTGCCGGCTCACTGTGCGTTGTCTCAACTCTCAACAAGGCGAAGGCAGACATCCAACTAAAAGAGCGCATGCGCATGGTGTCAACTACCTTTCCTTCTTTCTCCGGCTATTCTTTACTTCCAAAGCGTAAATGGGGGATATGGCTGCGCCACATGATGGCCGAAAAGCATTAGCTTTGACGCGTCAAAACAGCAAAAGGAATTAGCAATTATCTTTACATTTTCTGTTGTGACCTTATCAAAAAATGACTTAATTTGTTTCTGAAAGGTTGTATCTAGGATTATCTAGTAGTTACCCTCGTCTCAGAACTGTGACAATATATTTAAATGGCCATTGAAAATGAGCAAATTACGATATTTCATTCATTTTTTATATATATAGATTATCAAGATGTAAGGTTGAGAGTACTAGATAAGCATGTTCCCACCTTTTCTCTTCATTTTGGCTTAGGTTAAGTTTGGTAAAAATAAAACACTACCTAACCATAGCCTATTTCCTGAACGTCTGTAACGCATTCCAATACTCAGGAAGGCGGCCCCCTTAAGGGGAGGGAAGGGTTGGTTTCATTATGTTAGGCGCTGACCGTCGCGCGCCCGACTGCATGCCATTTGAAGATAAGAGGTGAAGAGGTGGGAAGGTTTGGTTTCCAATATCAAGCGCTGACCGCCTCGCCCCCAACCGCATGCCATTTTAAAAACATTGCCTTCTATTACTTAAACCAAAAACATATTTTTCTTGAAACTATTATGTCAAGATAAAATGGTCGTGAGAGTGCGAATAATAACTTTAAAAGGTACTGGGGATTCGTGGGGATGGGGGGCGCGCGCCTCCGCGCCTTAGGGACGAGCCGCCCCTGATAGTAGCATTGACACTTTGATAGAAATAATAATATTATTATTATTATTATTGTTATTATTATTATTAGCACCGCGTCTTACTACCCGTTCGGGTTATACGCACTTACGCTAATGTGTAATGGTAGGGTGATTGTGAGATGAAATGGAGGACCTACAGTTTAACGTGGAATCCGAACCACGGTGGAGGCCTGGCATTCCCCACATTCACAAAATGTATTTTCAGAGGTGAAGGAAGGGTTTGGTAATCAGATAAATCTGTGCCGGGACCGAGGATTGAACCCCGGACCCCAGCATAGAAGTCCGACACCTTACCCCTAGACCACCAGGTCACCCTTGATAGAAAATGAAAAATGATTATGTTGCACGAGCGCCGAGCAAACGTCCGTTCGTGACAATGACTGACATCAGCGTGTGTTTGAGATTGCCCCACTCGTTTGGTATATCTCAATCCAATAGAACTTCTAGAATATTTAAGAACAGGAAACTGCCTCAAATCAAACATCTACATTATTCTGGGTTGTTCGAGAGCAGGAAGTTAAATTTTAAAATACCTTAACATTGCAATTTTGACTCAACTTTACGTCACACACTGAAGTTAGTTACAGTAGCTTATGCCTCCTAACTTCAGGGCGTGAGCTTAAAAACAAAAAATAGCTAGTAATTTCCTAATTATATTCTGGTAACTATCAAATCTGAATAATTTAGAAGAAGACTTGTTTTAAGCGACAAATAATAATATATAAAAAAATTTAAATATATATATAATTAAGAGGAGAATATTGTCAATGCTTTCAAATATTCCTATATAGTCCAGTCAATCAGTGCTCGAAATGGGTTCTACCTGGAAAGTTTTGGAGAAGTTCTGATTTTTGGTTAATTTATATTTTTCGGTGTGCTAATTAAGAATTTCCACTTTGCCACCTCGAAAATTTTCGGTAAATATTAAAAAAATTAAAAAAACAAACAAAAAACTTGACTATTTTTGGTTGTTTTCTTATAACATGAAAACTATGCACTTTTCGAGAAAAATCGCTATATACAAAAATAAACTAGAGAAAATTTACTACAATTTAATTCTGTATGTTTTATTTTGTCAGACGAATAGTTAAGGCGCAAACGCGCGTTGAAACTATTTGAATAAGTGACAACGCTCAGTGTTCATCATTCAAGCGCAACCTGCTTCTTTCTCGTGATGAAGCTCTATTTTGATTATATTCTTATTAAGAACTAGTAATATGTGAATATCTTACAGTTTTCATTGTTATACCTATTACCTTGATGTTTATAGGTATAGGGCTATAACGTATACTCGTGTTGATACATGTGGTTTTTACTAACATAGGTACTGTTACAGTGACAAACTAAAAACAGTCGTGATAAAAAAATGTGTAGGAATACAATATGAAAGGGAAATATGTAGGGATAATAATAATAATAATAATAATAATAATAATAACAATAATATCAAAATCGTCTGGGCCGCTTTGTTGCTGAAGGTCCAGGCTGACCGATGTCCTTGTCCTCTTCCTTCAGAGCATTTCGTTAATCTAGAAAATAAGTAAAGTAAAGAAGTAAAAAATTGTTAGAGTGTATCAAGGTATGAATAAGGTGTAAAACCATTGAAAGTGGGTTATTAAAGAATGCATAGCTGTGTTCGTAAATGTATTAATCAAAATACCTTCTGATGGATCCGCTTCAATTTCTTGGTCCGGGTCTTGAATTCCTTGGATGTCAGGATCGTCCACATCTTCATCCTCGTCCATATCAGCTTTCTCCAAGTTGTCGCAGGTTCCTTCACAGTTTAAACACATTTTCGAACAATATAGTCCTGCCTTTCTACAGCCACAATTCCCTCGGCAGCCTTTCTTACATTTGTATGAAATGTGATTTAATATAGATTCTGGGGCAAGGGGCTGCAGGGTGGTGACTGGCATGAGGCCGTTCTTAGATGTTTTCCACCCCCATTGTTCAGGTCTTTTTTCATGACCAAGCCATTGTTGAACCTGATGGAACACCCGTAGCGAATGTTGTCATGCTGCAGCTTCAGTAGGGGGTAGTGAGGCAATGTTGGCTGTGGTCTTGTATGCAGACATTACATAGTGCCTGTACCTCAACTTATTTATTGAAGCTACTTTTTTCCCACCAACCCCGTACAATGCAATAAGGAAACGTTCACCCGCATCGATAACTGCCTCTTTATCAGCTTCAGGGTTTTTAAACACCTGAACAATGTTAATCAGATCAGGATTCTTCTTCAAAGTATGAAGAAATTTCATCTTACCCTGATTGAACAAAGCTGATGTTGTGTCACACCCACTCATGGCATGTAAAAACAATATGTGCTCGGCAACTGCTTTGTCAACTGCACTTAGAGGATGATATAGTGTCTGAGGGACTTTGCCTTTTCCTGGCTTAAGTAAGTGAACGTTAGGAGAAGTACAGATAACTGTCAAGATGACTAAAAGATCTACATCTTCACCGACGACTATGACAGATTCATGTGTTGGTGCCAAGGTAAGAGCTATGTTGATAATCAGGGTATCCGCATCTTCTTTTGCTTGTTTGCAGACCATGTTCCCCTCTGTGAATTTCGTCACTAGCATGGATATCAAACGACTTTTATTCTTTGAGTTGGCAAGGAATTTATCCTGAGAGACCGTGGGTGTCATTGTTCCATTAAACAGTATTTCGATAGAATTGTTTTTGCGTGCTCTCCTTGAGCGCTCCAGGTATTTAGTGCTTTTTTCAGCAACATTGTCGGAGTATCCATCAAAAACGACTACCGCACTTGACTTGTAGCTTGATCGAACAAATGCAACATAACTGTCCCAAATATCTGCAAATGACTGCCCTCTGCGCCACACAACTCGATGCAACAAATATCCGCCATCGATGACGAATATACTGCTGTCCAATTCTTTTCCTTGGGCAGGCTTGAAAGCTTTGTACAATGTTGATTTTGTACCTTTTCTCATACCACTCTCGTCAAAAAGAGATAGTGGATAGGGACAGAGTTCATAGGTTAAGAATTCCTCCAATTCTTCATCTGATTGTTTTGCAATGCTAATTCTCTGAAAAAGTGTAGTTAGATTGATGGTAATCGTTTTATTTTGTGTTTGTATGGCACTGTTAATAATGGCAAGGGGCTGCACTCGATCATTCCGTTTGAATTTAACTGATTGGAAATCACCACCTACAATGCGGTTAAGACCCTTAGTACCCACCTCGCGGGACATGTGGCAGTTGACCCTATCATCTCCGGCTATACCACTACTTATTGATATGAGCTCAGGGGTTTGTGGGAAAGGAGGATGCTGGTAAAACCAATTCAACATCTTCTTTGCATCATTTTTGTCTCGCTGAATTCTCGAGTCTCTATTGTCCACGTGTTGTTCTGAACTTGTAAATTCTACACCACAGAAATTTTCAATTTCATCACAAACATGTTGAAGTGATGCCATCCCTTGTGTCCATCTTGACAAAACACCTTCACTGACCACACGGCCACGGGTGAGACCACCAACAGTTTTCATAGTCTTCATCAGAGACTGTTCTATTGTCATGTCACTCCATGTACCACACCATAATTTATTACTTCGTCGAATAGTGAAGCCCCCTTTAGAAGTAAAACATTCATATTCTTCAGCTGGCATAGTGTTCAAGTTATGCATGTCCTGCAAGTAGAGGTGACCACACTTGGCATATAAAAAGTGTCCACTAGCATGGAAGTAGGGAAGCATGTTTTAAATGGTTTCAAGGTGGAGGTCCCAATTACCACTTCTCTCAGCTTCGATAAAGTGATTTACCAGGGTAACCATTTCAAAATATTGGACCCAAAGCTTTGCAGTGGGACCATGTTGTGCCAACCGATGAAGCTGGGCTGCAAACATTTCTTTAAGTTCCTTCAAACATTCTTCTTTATTCGCTGAAAAAACCACTGATCTGTCTCCACTATAAAGAATCTCCTCTATTTCATCTTCAAGTGTAGGGGAGAAAGTGTTCGATTCCATGACTATTTTGGCCACAGTTGTATGAGCCAAAATGTGAGCTCTGACTGCCCTAGAATAAGCGTGCCCTGCCATGATTTTTTCAATAGAATTCATGGCGTAAACAGTGTTGAAAAGTTCTGTCAGACCACTCCCTTCCATGATGTGACCTATCGCTCCCATGAAGGACATCACCAAATGAAACCCTCCTAGCCTTATGACAATATTTGACAGTTCAGGATCTCCATAACGACTTGAAAGAATATATCGTGCCTTGAGGTACAAAGGCTGATCAAATGTCACCAGACAGTTTATCTGACGTAATGATTTAGTCTTTTTACAGCACACAGCAAAGCTGTGTAAATCGTGTCATAATTACTTGGAGGAGCATTAATGAACGGCTGGCAAGCAACAAACGTTGTTTGATAAGGGAGATCTTTTGTAACTTCCCCCATGAACCCATTCCACCCAGGAATACCTGGTAGGTCTTTACATTTGCCGTAAAGCCGCAGCAAGTCAGATACAGAAGGAATAACAGTACCTGCTGATGGATAAATTTCACTGAGATCTTGTATCTTGATTGCTGCTAAGCCCACATCACATGTCCTCTCAAAATTTCTCAATTGAACAGCTCCGAAACGTCCAACGACTTCAGCTGATGGTAAAGCCTTTATCACTCGAGAAATATTTTGATCTGGAACAACTGCACTTTTTGGGGTGATACAAACAATGCCACCCATTACGTGAAAGGTGTTGTGTCCATCAAGAGCCTGAACATTAAAATCTGCATTGTTATACACTAATTGAGAAAAGGAATGTTCGTTAATTTCCAGTGGTTGGCTCATGATTGCTGACACTTCTAAACGTACAGCTTCCGTATAAGAGGAACAAAATCCCAGGGATGACAACACATCAATTAACTTCCGGGAGCCATACTTTTTATACAGAAATGCTGCCAAACCAACTTGCATAGGTGAAATAAATTATTTTGGTCTCACAGCACTAATTATACAGTGTGCAAGTGCTAGAGACTTCTTTTTCCACTTGTCAATGTCTCCACGCTTTTTCTTCAATATCACTGTCTCAGTGAAAGCACGAAGAGTGTCAGGAATGAGACCCTCGTTTCCATCTAATAAATGATCTGGTGGGGGGTATTGTGTTGTGTTGAATACCTGGGATCGTATATCTTCAACAATTATAGAAGTTGCTGTCTCAACAATGCGACGTCATTCCTCTTGTTCAGACGAAGATTTCTGCTGATACCAGGCATCTGTAAGAATTTTGTAGCCTGTGTTTTTGAAACACACGACAGGTTTTTTGTTCACAGTTGTTGATATAAATATATCACTTCCATACTTCTTGAGAAGCTGAGCTTTCACAGTCTTTATGTCAGGATGGTAATCACCTTTGATCTGGTTCATCAATTCGTCAAGAGAAAATTGGCATTCTTCATCATTATTATTGAGAAAAGTGAATATATTTTGCATTGCTTTCTCAATTTCATTGCCAAATGGACCACGTACTTTCTTTTCTTCAGCCTGTGGGCAACAGTACAGCTTTTTCATACACAAAAGATGATACTGTGCGTCAGCTGCTATCAAGTCAGGAACTGGCCCAACACGTTGTAGTATGGCTCGTCCATATTCATCATCACGTTTTTCAGCAAGTTGTACAACATTATTTCTCACTTTTAACTGCCTAACACTATACACAAGATTGCGTTTAGATGCAGAAAGTCGTTTTTGTTCCTCTATAAACTATGGTGTTATCATTCATCCACACAAAAAACAATGAGTTTTGAAAGCTAAGGCTGCTACAGAGGAGCGTAATTGTTGCGTCTGACCACCCTGGTGAGCCCTCTTAACATAGACAGCAATTAATTTTTCATTGATGTACTGCTTTCGACATTTTTCATGAACTTCAATTGATGTTTTCTCATTCAGATTAAAGCCCTTTCCATCCTTCCTCTGCTTACTTGTTTCATTAAATGTCTTCAAGCCCTTTTTTTTCACTACTGTCACTTTACTTCCATCTTCCAAAGCACTATCACAATAAAACACACCCGAAGAGACATTACAGCCGGTAGGTTGTCTGTATCCAAAATTGAACTGAATCGCTCGCCTCTCAAACAGAGTGGCAGGGGTTGAGAAAGATGGTGGAAGGGGCGAAGGGGGTACTCGGACAAACAAGTTTCAAGGACAGATGGCCGACACGTTGTTCCACACCTGCCAAACTTGTTTTAGAAATGTTAGGGAGGGGAGCGGGAGAAAGAGAGAGAGAAAGGGGGTGAGATCGTGCGACAGAGAGACGGATATGAGGTGAGGGAAACATATACAAAATATTTCAGCGCGCACTTACGCCTAAACTATTTGTCTGAAAAAAAAAATCATCAGAGCTAAATAATGGGAAATTTTCTCTAGTTTAATTTTTTATACGGTACATTTTCTGTAATAGTGCATATTTTTCACGCTATAAGCAAAAAACCAAAAATATTCAAGTTTTTTTGTTGTTTTTTTGCATTTTTTTCATGTTTCCCGAAAAGTTTTGAGGTGGCAAAGTGGAAATTCATAATCAGCACCCCGAAAAACATAAAGGAACCAAAAATCAGGACTTCTCCAAAACTTTCTAGGTAAAAATACCAAATTACTGGACTAATATTCCTTAGGGTCAAATCAGGGGCGTAACAGGTTGTCACAAAATTAAAATTTTTAAAAAACCTTTACTTGAAATACATATTTATAAAATTAATATGGGCTCTCCATAAATTACTTAAGGATTTTTTAATTATTTTGACCCCTGTTCCCCCCAGATCAACCTACTTAAGGGATCGTAAGATTTTTCGTTTCCCCCTCTCTCCTTAACAATCATACTTAATTTTCTTACGATTTAGTAAATTATATTATTTTAGACAAAAGAATTGGTGATTGAAATTATAGAATACTTATCGCAGCAGAATTAGGTGTAACTTATCATAAATAAATGATATTTTATAGCTTTGTAAATCTGTGTGCATCTATAGGCTACATACGTTTCAGAGCCATCTGTTATCGCTAGGTGAAATCTTTTGACCGCGTGTTTGTAGAAGTGGGATTTTTTTTAGATTATCTCTCTCCATAAACATTGATAAAATCCTTAGTTGAGTTGGATTCTACCATACTTTTATCTATGATTCTACCTACCCCATGAAAACGAAAGAAATTACTGATCACTCCTACCCCAAAAAATCCTTACGTAATTTTTGAATGGTCTTCCGAGTAATTGGTAAATATTTATTTTTAATTAAGGTCTCAGTAAACGTGAGTTTATTATTATGATTTTGATGAAAATATGTAAAATCTGAATAATTAACAATTCGTTTCTTTCATTTATGCCTCTTGGTGGAATGTGATGCTCTTTTTTTCCATCATGTTTCTGCAAAAATGTATATTATTTGGTTTCACAAATCTTACAAGTGTTAAGTAAATGTTTCCATTTTTAGACAAAGAGAGAGAAAGACTGTGTGGTGCACCATACCATTTATTTATTGAGGTAGGCCTAGTTATTAGCCTTAATAATATAAACACAAGTTAAGGCCCTACTACACAACTTATAAACTTGTTTGTATTTTCGTCTTTATTAAAACATTATTTCTCACTTGGTAGTTACCAAAATTAATATCATAGAAGAATCATCTATTGAAAACATTTATCTAAAGTTAATTTGGCCAAATAGTCCATTTAACTCAATTTAAAAATATTTATCTAAATTTGAGAAGTACAAAGGACAGATACTTATTATGTTTTCTCTCTTATATTAAACTAAAAAATTGATTTAATAACATTAACAAGAGTGTGGATAAAACGGGGATGATACATTATTGCTTAAAATTCTAAACTACAGGGCCAATTTGTCTGTAGGACAATAAATTAGGTGGGGGAGTTTGTGGTTTTGTTAGAAAAAGCTTAATGGTTTCAAAAATGGACATTTGAAATTTTTATTAATGATTCCTTTTTGGCTCTAGACCAGAGATAGGACCAAATTTTGTGAAATTCATCAACCTTTAAGAGATGAAGAAGGGTGTTCAAAAGTTTTCAAAATTCACTGAACGTGCATTTTTTGAATTAGTGAACATAGAGACTTGAAATTTAAAATGAATGCTTCTTTATCGAATTGGGTGGGAAATTTTTAAGGTTTTTCAAATTTAATCGCCTAAAAGGTTGTAAGGGGGAAAAAGGGGCAGTAAATTCTATGTCCTCTAATTAAAATGAAATTTTATATATCGGGGTTTATCGGGTTGCAGAATACTATTAAGAAATTAATTTATGTACGTCATCTACACGATGGTTCCCGAGGTGCGTTGGTAAAAAGTGTGTTCAAGATACCAAAACTATTATAAATAAATACTTTCCAGGGTGAAAGAAGATTGAAATTTTTCAGACAACCAATGGGATCACTCCAAATAGTTATAAAAGTATGAACATTTTCGTTTAATAAGGGGGACCCTGGGACATAGGGAAAGGGATATAAAAAAATTAAAACATTTTATGTGTGCTAGCAAATTTAAATTTGACAGTTGTTTAGGAGGACAACTTCAATTAACCCAATAAGTCTTAATTAAAAATGGAAATTTCTATATAATAGTTAGAAAAATGAGCTTAAATATTTCAAAACTTATAGAAACAACTAATTCCCAGTGTGTTAGAAATCTGAAATGTATAAGTAAAGTAAGGGACATGTCAAATTACTATAAGTTTGTATATTTTTAATTATTAATGGGACCCTGGGAAATAGGGTGGAGGGAGGAGGGGGGTAAGGGCTTATAAAAATAAAAACAACTTTTAGATATGATATAAAATTTAAATTTGGCAAGCAGGTAGAATGACCTTTCAAAATAATCAAATAAATGTTAATATTTGAAATTTATAAGTGGTAGTTGAAGAAATGGTAGGGGGAGGGGGCGGGCTCAACGTTTACAAATAAATAATACATTCAACTACTAATCTGTGTGGTAGAGAGCTTAGTTAGATTCGTTAGATTGTTCTAAATAAACAAAACACTGTAAAAATTTTAATTTTTTGATTCAAACTATGCTAAGCTAAGCTAAGCTACGCTAGAAATAACTTTTGAGATTAGGTTAAAAATTAAATTTTGAAAGACAGTTAGAAATGAAACTCCAGATATCCAAACGAATGGTTTAATCTAAAAATTCTCAAAGTGGGTTGGAAAAATTGATTGATTGGTTAAAAACTTACAACAATATTTGAAACAACCTCTTCTCAGTGTTGTATAAAATTAAAATTCTGCATATAGGCAAAGTACCACTCCAAATAACTATAAAAGTCCACACATTTTAAAGTTTAGAATGGGAGTCCAGGAAAAAAAGGTGAGTCTATAAAAAAGGTATAGTAAGAAGTCTAAATTTTGCATGTTGGTAGAAGTACGGCTTCAGATAACCAAATAAGTCTTAAATTTGAGATTTTGAAGTGGTGTAACGAGTTACATGAAATATCAATGGGTCAACACTCACCAACCCAGGGGGCCCGCTCTCGGAAGACCATCACATGGCACAAAACACTATCACCGACCTCCGCTCTCCGAAGTAATACTGAACTGACTGAGCGACGCGCCCGACTTGACCGACTGCAAGAATTGAACACGTGTCCAGCCAGCCGAAGAAAGAAGAGAGTTCCGTGTCCGGCCGCGCGCAACGTCTGGGCGCCTCTATATTGTTCTCGAACCAACTCATTCCTTCGATTGTTATGTTTCTCCTACCTTCCATCTCCTTCGATCCTACCCCCACTCTGGGAACTATTTATTGTATATATACGGCTACGCCGGGAACGTAAGGTCACTTCTACCCCACCATCTTGTGGATAAGAGGTGAGAACGGCGACCTAGGTCTTGGGGATTATTGTTATACATATCTAAATTTAAGTTTCGTTCTCATGGGAGGCGTTCTCTTCAAAATTATCATTCTGGTTCTTAAAACCTTATTATTGTGTTATTGTTGAAACTTGCAATGCCATGCGCTTACCGCGGCATGTAGAGAGGCCGTCGCCCTTCGTCACCCGCCTAAATTTGGGGTCCAAGCCCAAACTTTATTTGTTAGTTATTTAAGTAAATTGTTGTATATGGTTAGAGCACTGAGAGTTTGCCTGTGCGCCCGGGTTCGAAACCCGACTTGTAATAACTCACTTATTAGTTTAGTTGTATTTAAACTCAGCTTTATTTATCGGGTTAAATACTGGAAGTTGCTATGTTACTTAGTTTACTTTTACATTTGGGGCTTATTGGATTGGTGTGACTTCATGTTAGTTACGTGCGTCTTTAAATGTTAGTCTTTAAACCTTGCTTGGTAACTGTTGCGCGTGTAACATTAGCCGCTAGCTAATGTTACAATACTGGAAATTGTAAACTTACCCAATTCTACAAAGACGTCAGCGGCCATGCTCATGTAAACACTGCGAGCCACTTATCAACACACACCGCAGGGCTATTCTGACCGGACGGGAACTAGTTGACGACGTCGCGTTGGCTCGATCCCGTAGCGATGCCGACATGTGCGATTCTGTCCAGTCGGCTAGTTGGCGACACGACTACTCGTCGCGAACTCTGTCGCTTATTTACGAGACTGTCTACCCCCTCTGTTAACTTCCCGACTTTAATGGCGTTCGTTACTTACTTTTGGTTTTTACATATTTGATTGTTTATATTATCCAATTTAATTAGATAAGGGTTTATTTTAGTGTGTTTTAGCGTTTAGTAATTTTCAAGTGGGATTTTTATTTGTATTTGCATCATAGATGTTTAAAACAGTTGTTTTAGTGTTAGGTTAAGGCTGAGCAGTAATTTAAACAACGTGTGAAGTTTTAAATGGTTTCTTGTGGTCGTTATATATTTTATATATTTCGTAGTTTCTCATCTTAATAAATACCTTACGCCATAAATTAAGCCCAAGCCCAAATGTTATTTGACAAAATGTCCCCAGTGCCTTGCAAACCAAAAAGCAACATTAAATTAACATAGGTTTTTGTTATGTATGTGAATAAAAAATAAAAAGTTTATCAATGTTTTAGTTGCTATAGCATTATGTGTATTTTTACAGGTTTTTGGATATGATGTTGAAACATGGAATTTCATCTTATAAATAAAAGTAGGTAACTTAGTATGGGTAATTAATTAATTGTGCAATAGGCCTACCTACTAGTTTCATCTTTATTTGAATTTTTCTTACAGATTTAGCTCGCATACTAGTCACTACACAAATTGTAAAATTAATTATAAATCGTACCATTTGATTTATAAATGTTTATTTATACCAATTTAGAAATCATTCTAGGCCTAACTTACTAATGGTGATTGTACAGTTTCTAGTTTAATCAACATTTATTTATACCAACTTAGAAACCATTCTAGGCCTAACTTACTAATGGTGATTGTACAGTTTCTAGTTTAATCAACATTTATTTATACCAACTTAGAAACCATTCTAGGCCTAACTTACTAATGTTGATTGTACAGTTGCTAGTTTAATCAACATAAAGCCATTACAAAAAAGTACAATAGTATATCCCATACAGTTTATTTTATTAAAAGAAAACAAAACTACAATCAAAAAACTTCACTTGTCCTTCCTCGTCTGCGGTAGTTCAATATCATCTGAAACAAAACTTTTGATAAAAACAAACATCCTTAGATACATGGATTTTAATATAATATGATAGGCATGAATAAGATATTTAAGAGGAAATGCACCTGCATTAGCATGGAAAGAAGGTTGAAAAAATACTCTGTAGACTTGTGTAGGATTCAAACTTCTATTCATAAACTGCAACAAAATACAATAAATTTGTAAAAATAACAAACAACATAGCAAAAAGTATTAATATTTACAGTAAAATAGTGGTGATCCAATCCAACTGAATATTGGGAGTGCCTAAAATTGGAGGGTTTCTACACTAGATCTAATAAGATTGTGGATTCCATTTTTCATAATATTTATAAATGTTTATGTCTGTTTAAGTATTGAATATTTTTTATGCACCGAGCCTTATTACCTCTCAAATATATTGGGATATTTACAGTGATGACATTAGAATGAGGGAAGTAAACATGAGAAGAAATATGCCTACATTTGCATGGAGGGAGAATGGAAGTACCATAATTACACTTGGTTTCAATTTGAACCCTCTCTATTTCACTGACAAACCTGACTATGTTGATGCTTTAGCCTTTGTAGCCCACAATTTACCTAACAGTGAAAGTTTATTTGTAACTACCAGTTTAATCTCATCAAAGCAACTGCTTATAATTCCTTATCAAATCAATTTCAAAGGTATTTTAATAATTTTAATCAATCACAAACAAGGATATATAAAAAATTAGGGATGATGCACAAAATACAGTGTGTATACAACACCTTTTTTTGTTACAAAATATAAAATAATAAATAGTTTAAAACAATAATCCTACTCATGAGCAAACGGTGAATCAAATGATACTAAAATTATAATTATGGACATTTATATTTTTTCACTTTTGCAAAACTTAATAACGCACCCAAAACATCAAAGATATATAGCAATTGATGAACATTGTGTTTTTACATGTACGGCTTTGGGTTTATACAAATGATCCTTAACATTATCATCTCTATATTATTTATTTGATTACTACCGTTCAAAATTGTTATTTTTGTAGGCCTATACATGAAAGGTTAGGTCAATTTTTGGTTAATACTCCAATAATAAAGTTTTAAAATAGGGATTGGTTTTTCTTATCATCATAAGCTAACCCAAAATAACAAAATCCAACCTTCCAATCATAAAAAAAACATGACTTTGGTGTTTGGTTTAAGAGTTCTTAGTCAAATGTTTCAATGATAAGCCTAACAAATATATTTAATAATTATTGTAATTTTACTATAATTTGATTTTCCGTATCCTTTTGAATAGAGTGATGGTGTTAAATTATTTATTATTTTCTATTTTATATAGAAAAACAGAGTCCTATATCTACCTGTTATTGTGCGCTTTCCCCGAAAAAGAACTACTAACCTGGCCCTTATGTGATTAGGTTAAACATCTTGAAATAAACAAAATAAATAATTGGACGAATCTTACATTATCTTACAGTCACATTAATCTTTGTTTCATTTAGTAAATACTTAATAAAATCTTTCACACAGTTTTGTAGGCCTAAGCTCCACTAGCATTCCCTTACCAAAATAAAATGTATTGGTTTTGTGGCACTTTATTATTGGTAAAACATTTGATAAATTACCATTTATATATAACTAATATTAACTTAGAACCGGATGACAAATAATCTAGGATAAATATTCAATTTTGGCAACCTATTCAACATATTTGTGTATACTATAAATGCAGCCCACTTTTGTCAATAATAAAAAGGGTAATACATTATAAGCTAACCTAACTAGTCCTACAAGAACTCGTAGCTTAGGTGTACTTTTAAGTTAAAACATCTTAATATAGTTTAGCAGTATTTTAAAGATAGTTTTTGTTTCAAAAACTAGCGCTTAATTAACAACACCACATTACAAGACTATGCACAATGATATAGGACTAGTTTAAATTTGTTGAATATAATTATATTGGGTCTACTCACGTTTCTTTATTTCCGCCATCACGCTGGCACACAATGTATAATAATAAAAACTTTTCCGCCAATAAAGATAAAACAAACGTACAGTAATGCACTTAATAAGCATCGCATTCTGTTTGTAAGTCTAGGTATAGTTATAAATAATGATACTGAAAATTACACCAAACTTGAAATTATACACAAGATTAAACCTACATAAAATATGAAAACACCCCAATAAATACCAATTTAATAGTAACTGAATTAAATAAATAGTAACTAATAAATTGATGGAGCAAGACTTTCGAAGAATGTGATGACTAATATAAAAATAAATACTAATCATTAATAAAAACCGTGTCGTCTGCTAACTTCGAAATTGCAAATACAACCAAAAGTAAACAAGAAGCAATGAACTCTGGGTAAAATATGTTGCCAACCTAAATAAATAGTGTTGAAAACCAAACACTGTTGATTACCTGTTGCCATGGCAACCATGGTCTTCCCGACATGAAGCCACGACCGGACAGAATCGCTGTTTCGGTAACTTTTCACGACAACTCGTCGCGAAGCGTAGTTGACGACACTCGAGCCGACAAATGTTCCCGAGCGGTCAGAATAACCCTGCTGGCCATCAAGACCTTCCTTGTAAGACTGAGGCGCGTCCACTGGAATACATCACGCCGTTTCTGCTTGCCCAAAGACCATAAGAAGAAAAGAAGTAACACTCCACCAAGTTTACGAGCGGGCTTCTACTAGATCCGTGAGGCTCCTAGAACCTTCTCCACCCTGTCTACGTTCTTTGGTCCCCCCCCCTTGACTATGTTCTGCAAGCCGTGTTTTGTGCGTATAAAAGATCGACCATGGAATTGTGAGCCACTCTTGGGCTGGCGTTGGAATTCGCCTGAACAGGCGAACGCTTCAAAATTAACGATGTAAGCTAAATTCAGTTTAGATGAAATCTTTAACGTTTCTAAAATTCCGTTTAGGCACTTTGTTGTTATTTCATAATGAATAGACTTGATCTTTCAAACTTGCGCTTTAGTGACTTTCCATGATAAATGGACTTAAAACTTTCATACTGGCATTTGGTTGCGTCTTCAAATATCTGCCTACATATAACTTAAAACTTTGCACTTAACAGTATGCATAAAGTAATTGGACTTTAAGACTTTTCAGATTTAATATTTTAGTGAAACAAGTTACGATTTTACTTCGTTTGGGCATTTGTGTTGATTTAAATGACAAGGCAAAGTTCACAGTTAAGATTTAGATCTATTATGTCCGGCATGATTGAATGTAAAACTTCGGGCATAATAAATTTAAAATCGCGTAAAGATTGCTGGTATCATATTATGTTCTTTATACTATTTATGATGTTACGTTTTGTGCACTTATATTATTGAGCGTAATCTCTAAAAAACCTGCTTTTGTTAATTATTTTCAAAGGTTAATAAGTTTGGTTCAGAACTTAAGACCTATAAATTATGTCATTCATAATTTTACCTTGTTATGAACTTTAAATATAAACCTCGCAAGGTGTTTCATTAAGCTAATGTTTATTGTATAGAATAGTTCTTGTTGGGTTGTTTTTGATGTTCACCTTTGAACATGAATTACCTGCCGCCATCAGCGCACCATAGGGGTAAAAGGAAGTTGTTATAGCAACCAAGTTGTGGTTGTAAACGAGAGGTGTAGGCCAATCTAATGCATGGGTCAATCCAACACCAACATCTGGTAATACGTCAGTTAGGTTTAATCATATACCCCCTTCCCCTTTTTGGGACTGATGAGGTATTAATAATAATGTTTATAGGTTATATTTTGGGTAATTGTCGTATTGAACTGTACGAGGTTAGGCTGAGGTTTAATTGTTGCTTTCACGCCAAACTGTAGCTTTCCAGAGTAAGCGTAGATGTTCGCTTTCAAATTTGGCGCTCATGGTATGAGGCCATTGGAAAAGGTTGTAAAGACGTTACATACTTGATGATTGTTTATGTATTTATATCTATTTTTTGTTCTCTTTTTTGAGAAGTTATAATAAATTATTGTTGATGGTGATATTCGTTCCTTCTTTATAAGTATCATCCTTCGGTAATTTTAAGTTAAGTAGTTCATGTGAGGTAATCACAAATATGGTATAACGTCTGGGCTGTGTTTATCGACCTTTGAGGGCGACCGTGAGAACTTGCCCTCATCTATCTCAAATTGCGTGTGCTGGGTGTTATTTAGCTTACCCAGCGGGTATAACAAGTTCACTCACCCAGCCCACTCTATCGATTGTTATTGTGTGTTTTTTTAATTTCCTTATTAAGTGTTTGAACCCTCTCTTTTGGATGGTAGATCCTAATTGTGGTTCATGCGGGGATTACGGTTATGCCGTACGTCTTATTCTGGAAATAATACTAGCAGGTTAAACAACTAAGGAACTAAGATCTATAAAGTTGTGATTCCGAACTGTAAGTTGTTATTTGATTTTGGGCCCGAGACGTTTAGTGTCGTTTTTGACTCTCCTAAGGAGGTTTCATGATTGTTTACTTGTGTTATCTAATAGACTCCGATGGTTAACGGAGAGGTGCGCTTCACGCACAGATTGTGCCTTCTTAATTATTGTACTATTATTGTTTTTCTTACAATAAAACATATATTGTTCAACCAGGTAACATTCTTGCCTGATTTTCAGTCTTCCTCACCCTATAGATATAAGGGGGGGGGGTAGCAGTGGGAGTTAGAGAAATGGGGAGGGGGAGGATAAACATTTCAAAACCAGTGGAAAAACTACTTTTATGTGTGGTATAAAATGGCATTCATCAAATAGAGATAGGGACCACCCAGATTAACTATAAAGTCTGAACATTTTAAATTTCAAAATGAGACTACATGAACTAGGGCAGAAGAGGGTGGGGGAGGGGTTAGCTGTGTACATGTAGGAGGTAGAAAATTTAAATTGGTCAAGAATATAGAGGGATAACTTCAAATAACCACAAATACATTTTAAATATTAATTATTTCTAAGGAGGCAGGTGATATAGTGGGTCTCAAATTTTATAAACTAAAAGATTAAACTACCCGTTAGTATTGTACGCTTAGTTACTAATTACGCTAATGGGTAAGTAATTAAGACGTTGAATATAGAGGAAGTGAACCAGCACTTGCGTGGAGGGATAGTGTAAAATCATTTTGGAAAACCCCCCAGTTCACCCAATCGAGATTCGAACTTTGGTCTCCCCGTCCTTGACAGTCTGGTGCAACACGAAACAAGTGCGCTAGCCAACTACGCCACTGAGACGTACACCTCACAGAAAAATCCCATAGAAGCTTATTTATTCATCTGCCACAAACAATCTCTTCAGAGTCATTAAGTCAGTTCACATTAATTTTAATAATGCCGATTTAAATATCAGGTTTTAAATTTTTGGCGACTTTTCAGGCGTCAATTATTTTTCACCTATATAAATTACTCATATCAATTTTCAAACAAATTTAAAATATTAATTTTTAAACCAAATTCATGTTCAGTTATCCGAAAACAAATTAGTAAATAAATAAATGTCATGAACACATTGGATTGCTAGAGCTTGTGTGACTCTTCCACGAGGGAGCAGGCAAAGTGATAGACAACAAAGTGGTCGACACGAGAGGACCAAGTGGTACACAGCAAACTGCTAGACACGCAGAAACGACACGGACCAAGTGATCGACACGAGCTGGACCATGTGATAGACAACAAACTAGTCGACATGCTATAAACAAATATTTGGAAGGCTGGGTGGGTCAAGTGGCCGACACGACTTGGACCAACTGCTAGACAGGCTCAAGTATAGGAGTACAAAGTGATAGACAACCAAGCGATCGACACGAGAGAACAAATCTGTAAAAAGACCAACTGCTAGACACGAAGAAACAACATGGACCAAGTGATCGACACGAGCTGGACCATGTGATAGACAAGCTCCCATATAAGAGGACAAAGTGATAGACAGCCAAGCGGTCGACACGAGAGGACCAACTGCTCGACAAACATCGAGATGAATCAAGTTAAGAGTGGCTCAAGTGACAGACTAGTTATTTCAAAACTAACAAAGTGATAAATATGGGCTTAGAAAGTTGGGTATAAGGATAGTCTGGATCCTCCTAGAAATTGCTGCCCTCCCGACACCCTAGATTTAACTAGTTCATAAAGGGTGAGGTCCCCTTATATGTGTATAAACTTAAACCATCGTGTTTATAATTTTAATAATTTACTTAACATTGCACTCTTCAAAATATATTTTCTAACAGTTTAGTTATCATTTCGAATAAATAATAGGTTTTGATACATACAATATGATATCTGAAAATAAATAATGTTTCTCTGAATGAAACTAATTATCGGATCTGAGTAAAGGAGACAAACGTTTTGTTATAAATGGTAAAATCATACTTTAAGAACTAACAAGATGAAATAAAATCTTATATAAAAGAGCAACTGCCAAAAATTAAGTTGGTAGCTTATGATCAGGGTTCGATTCCACCAGGTAAAGTGAGGGATATTTTTCTTAAAAGGTTTTACACTCTGCCACCACGCAAATTCAGGTGCACTATATATAAATTTAATCTTCCTGTTTCTCAACACATTAACGTAATTAGTAAATAAGCGTATAACCCAAACAGGTGGTCAGACACAGTGCTACAAAAAATATCTAATTGCACAAATGGATTAAAGAATAAATGTTATTATAAGATGCTTACTCTCATTTGCATGTAGGGAGCATGTAAACTATTAATGAAATATCACCCGGCCGGACTTGAAGCCTGATATCTCCGTCATTGACAGTCTAGTCTATTTTAAGAATGACGCTTTAGACCATCAACCATCGTAGCTAAGAACATTTTGTTGAGGTTGCGTTAGCACCAGGTTTATTAATGGGTTAGAATAAGGAGCTAAGTTAAGATTAAATAATCCCGCATTAGTGTAAAAGTTATATGTAAAAATCACAAGGTGGTAACTATCAGCCCAATCCACTCAGTCGGAATGATTACTCTTATTCAAGCTACTCTAAAACCTTATTAGACCGTGTGACAAACAGCGTTATTTAGGAGGTCAAACAATACCTATACCTAGCATACAGTTGTTATTTAGGAGGTCAAACAATACTTACACCTAGCAAACAGTGTTATTTAGGAGGTAAAACAATACTTACACCTAGCATACAGTGTTATTTAGTAGGTCAAACAATACCAACACCTAGCATACAGTGTTATTTAGGAGGTCAAACTACTTACACCTAGCATAGTTTTATTTAGGAGGTAAAACCATACTACACCTAGCATAGTGTTATTTAGGAGGTCAGACAATACTTAGACCTAGCATAAGTGTTATTTAGTAGGTCAAACAATACCTACACCTAGCATACAGTGTTATTTAGGTGGTCAAACTACTTACACCTAGCATAGTTTTATTTAGGAGGTAAAACAATACTTACACCTAGCATACAGTGTTATTTAGTAGGTCAAACAATACCTACACCTAGCATACAGTGTTATTTAGGAGGTCAAACTACTTACACCTAGCATAGTTTTATTTAGGAGGTAAAACAATACCTACACCTAGCATACAGTGTTATTTAGGAGGTCAAACTACTTACACTAGCATAGTTTTATTTAGAGGTAAAACAATACTTACACCTAGCATAGTGTTATTTAGGAGGTCAAACAATATTTACACCTAGCAAACAGTGTTATTTAGGAGGTAAAACAATACTTACACCTAGCAATAAGTGTTATTTAGGAGGTCAAACAATACTTACACCTAGCATACAGTGTTATTTAGGCAAACAATACCTACATATACATTTTAAGCAAAATCATTAGACCTGTTCGAAAACAATTAAATTCGTGATATTCTTTTATAAGGTTATCATTATTTCAAGTTATTTTCACCTACATTCTTACTTTAGCAAACCCTACAAAAATATGTCAAGTATTGTGAGGTTAAGCTGACGGGTTGGGGGGTAAAATTATTTGAGTGTAAACAAGTACAAGTGTGCATTGAATTAACTGTTTCTGTCACTTAGCCCACTCTTAACTGGATGCTATCAAAGTTTGTCTAGCAGTGTCGACCGCTTGGTTGTCTATCACTTTGTACTCCTATACATGAGCTTGTCGAGCAGTTTGTCCTCTCGTGTCGGCCACTTGACCCACCCAGCCTTACAAATATTTTTTATAGCTTGTCGAGCAGTTTGTATGGTGCCTTCCACGAGCATATACTTGTTTGGCCTACAAATGAACCAGAGTAAATTGAGAGTTATTTTAAACAAATCTGATTCTTAGCAAAAATAATAGTAATTTTCATACGTCTTTATGTAGCTATAATAATTAATAATGTCTTAACCGCACCTGTGCGCACACAGACTAAATGCTAGTCTCATCTAGTCTGGTTTGACAGTGAGTGGGAGGTCGGAGATCAAATCCCGGTCGAGTATTTGAAAAGGTTTTTTTCCTAAATAGTTTTCCCCTCTTGCTTTACAAGTAGAAGGTGCATGTACCTTTGATGTCTTCATTTACTCCCCGCACATAGCGATGTAACTAAAATATTTTAAAAATTAATCTAATTGTATTTGGTTTACCTTTAAAAACTATCTCATCGAGGCGACTAACTTACATAATTTATCAAATTGTTACTTATTTAAAATAACATCTAAAAGTAAAATATAAAGTTACTTACCGTTTATTTTTACAGTAATTTCTAAGATTTTCTGGTAAACGTCTTTTCTTCGCTTTTCTTGAAAGACGTAGACGTTCTGATTTTTTACGAGTGAAGCGATAGACCTGTTTCCTTTGTTTTGGTGATACAGTTTCTTTCCGCACTGTGGCTGAGTTTTCTCCAGCCATGATTATACTTAGAGTTTTTTCTAAGAAGTATTTTACAGTAATGTATAACAATTATTTTTATAAACAAAAATACATAAACTATAGAAATACTATTTTTACACTAGATCTATACATATACAGGCCTAACTGTTCGTAAAAAAAATGTTTTGCTCATGTTAAACACACGTTTATACTAATTTCAAACACAAACAATACTGATAAAACATTTAAAAAATGACCAAAAGCTACGAAAGAGCTATCTACTGTTAAAATATTTGACAGTTTAAATCAAAACACCAAGATAATCATTATTTGATAAAGCCTAGAAGAGTCAACTACTCTACGAATTACAAACAAACCCAAATATATTTATTCTTCTATGTATTTGAAAGGGCATGCTCAAAACTTCCAAGATATGTTGGCAAGCATATATCTGGTTAATGACCCAAGACCGGCCTTGAACGGGTTGGGGGGGGGGCGAGAGGGTGTTAAGCTTTTCCTAGTACCTGTCACCTGACATTGTCTAAAGAGAAGGTTAGGTTGGGTTTGGTGGAGGGGGTAGGCAAGCTATGTAAGCGAGTAAGAATAGTTATCAGCTACTAAGGCACGGAGGGTGGAAATGATTACCCCACCCCTTTCCCTCCCCTTCCGCGGCGGAGACTCGCGGACGCGCTCTATCTGTCTCTCTCTCTCCTTCTTTCTCTCTCTCAGAGTGAGGGGTAGGTTTTTTTTGGTATAGTTCCCTTACCTCGAACAGTTTTTTCAGAGATGTCTGGAAACATACATATCTTCCTTATTATAAATGATCTTTTTTTCTCTGAATGAAACATACATACCCCTCTTATTATAAAAGACCATAGCCTTAAATGGATTCTCTTTTATTTCTATGTAATAGGATTACGGACTTAAATAAATAGTACAAATTTTTTATTTATCGAGTATATTCTTAAGATTATGATGATACATATATACACATATACATATAAATTCTTTCTCTCTCTCGGAAAAAAATATAGTCTTTCACTCGATGCATACAAAAAATCTCTTTCTCTAAAGTACTACATATAGTTTTTCAGTCTTGTCTAAACACGTACATACGTCTTAGAACGCGCACGCGCGTGCGTGCGCACTAGCGTACACTTCACAACTTGAACAGTTCGTACTCGCCTTCACCTAGATATATCAGTCCTCTCTGTGAAGCGTTAAAGCGACTCCTGTAACGCGCACCAAAGTTTTTACCCGGAAGATGCACTCTGCCCACATAGTCTAGCGTTATGATGTTCGGTTCGTTTTCATCATCACTGACCTCTTCGTTCCCTTCTAGACGGCGAACGTTGTACGTTCGATACTTTTCAAGTTCGGAGATGCTCTTGACCCGATCGAGTTCCTCACGCTCGATTCGATCCAACTCGACGCACAAAGCGTTTTCCTCCTCCAGCGACTCGTCCCAGGGACAAGCTGTAGAACCGTGTTCGATGGACCGACTCGATTCCTGGAGAATTTGAGGGTCGTCCCCTTCCTTGAGATTGTAGACCGGGCAAGCGGTAGAACAGCGTTCGACAGACTGACTCGATTCCCATATTCCGGGATTATGGCATCCGAGCCAGTGCACGGAAGAATTGCAACACTCGCTGTAACCTTTGTCGGCCCGCGCGATGTAGTATTCCAAACCGCCGTTCGAGATCTTAATATCGCTC
Source organism: Timema cristinae (assembly GCA_039000515.1). Taxonomy (NCBI): domain Eukaryota; kingdom Metazoa; phylum Arthropoda; class Insecta; order Phasmatodea; family Timematidae; genus Timema; species Timema cristinae. The sequence continues at coordinate 121,797 of JBCFYV010000059.1, read as the reverse complement.
ATGTCCTCCAGACGTTAACCCAACTGCCTAAACATGTTGAATGAGATACGTCTCCCTACCTCGCAGCCGCTTTATACGCTCGGGATGGAGGGGGACGCGCCCTCCCCTCCTTCTACACTATATCCTTCGCTTCGATCCACGAATTGTGAGACGAGTCGAACCTCAACCATTTGACGTATACTCTATTTCCAGAACGTCTGATTATCTTCTCTACAAGGTAAACATCCGGATACGAAGTCTTTCTAAGCTCCTTACCGTAGAAACCTCCCGTGATAGGATTACCTTTCATATCTTCGAGTAGGAAGGTCCTGAGATTAGTCTCTACGACGTTACGTATTTTAAACAGTTCGGTTGACCAGTTCGCGGTATAACCCTTTTCGTTAACATTCTTATACTTTCTGATACGAACTATATCACCCACTTTAAAAATGTTAGGTGTGGAATCTGAGATCTTGAAACGTTTATAGACGGTATGTAAAAGTCTATCGTCCTTGACGTCTATAGGTCTCATCTTTATGGTCGAGTGTACCGTACGGTTGTATTCGTCCAGTAAGGAATCGATCATATCGATCCATCGATAGGATCCTTTAGCCGTGAACCTCCTCCACATCATGTTCTTGAGAGTACGATTAAATCGTTCCACGACGCTAGCCTTGACGTTGCTGTAGGTAGAATAATGATTGATCCTCTTTCTCTTCATGAGCGTTTTGAATTCAATGTTGTAAAACTCTGTACCATTATCCGTTTGGAGATGACGTACGGGAGGTAAACCTTTGTCGGTCACCTTGTCGAGGAGGAGAGCCATTGCGGCGCTGACATTCTTACCCGTCTTAGTCTTGACGGGTGCGGCCCAAGCCCTCTTGGAATACACGTCGATGACGGTGAGAAGGTATTTGAAGCCCTTATTCGATCCTGAGTAGGGTATCATCTCCACCAGATCGGCCTGAAGGAGCTCGTTCAAGCATCGTACGCTAACATGTCTTCGAGGAAATCGTTGTCTTGCAGGACGATGAAGTTCGCGCGCAATCTCCCACTTGACGCTGGACATGATTGTGATAAAATAGCGAAGAGATGAACGTCTTTATACGATGATTTTGGCCTCGCGTAATTCCTCAATGATAGAAACGATCTCGTTCTCGTGAGCGGAATGACCGGCCTCGGTAGATGCGTGCAAGAGTCGTAATCGATCGACCAATTCGTTAGGATCGTCCCAATAGGTATAATCGACCCCTCTCCCTGTCTCCATCTTGTATAAACCCTCACCCTCAAGCTCCTCCTCAAACATAGGTTTGATGATTAACGAATACTTTGATCCGGCTCGCATTTTGATACGAGCGTACGGTTCGTTTCTCAACCGATGCGCGTTCGTTTCTTCGAGCATAGATTTGTATACTTTCAGATCATCCTTAGTATAATGGACAGGTGCTCTTCTGAAGAGTAATTCTAATAGTCCTCGAGTATACGGTATCGTCTTTTTGTTAAGGAGTATTGTACTGTCTCTCCCGTTGAATACGATACGGCTATCTCCGAGCTTGGTAGAGTCACCTTCATGACGGACTCCGTAGGTCTTATCGGAATGTGCGTGAGATGAATAAAGATAAGTATCCAATAGATGGTTGTTTTGCAATCTCTCAGGTAAGGCTTCCGTCTCCTCGGGTTCGGTGAGCACCATCGCCATCTTGTTTAGAGGATCCGTGATAGGTTTGAACGTTTCATTCGCGACGTCCTCTGACTCGTGCCGGGCATCACGTAGTTGCTTATACTTTCGTTTAATAATCTTACTCGCTTTTATGATATCCTCTGTGACCTTCGTCGACATGATGTAAGGTGTGAATGTCTCTTACCGTGAAGAAACGGTTCATTATATCTAAACGTAAGTAAAACCTAATTCTACGTGTAAAATCTGAGACGTCGTCGGGCGTTTTTCTATCATGAAAGATATAGAGTCGTCTTTGGACACCTTGAAGGGTGGATCGTCGATAATTTTAAGATTCAACAAGCAAATAATATTTTCAAGTTCATGACCATCGTTGAAACGATGCCCACCCTCTTGAACTTATAACTACATTCACCCGTTAGAGTCAATTCGAAATGTCTCATAGGTTTCGAAACCAAGTAGATGTAGATGAAACTACGATTAACCGTAGAGTCTACATAAGCTTTAGGCACGGCGTCTGAAGGTAATGAGGGCATACCTATGTTCCGCAAAACTAGGCCACCTGCATCGTAAAGCCGTTCAGTATCCATCCCCTTTACGTATAGTATACCTCTCGCTATCAAATCTTTGTAAATGGTTCGTTGTATCATGAAAGTTTCCTCTAGGCTTAACAGCTTTGAACCTAAAGCGTCAAGCGTCGTTTTATTTTCATCGAGACGATCTTGAGACAGTTTCCGCACCTCCTCCATCCCTTGACGACTACTCTTCTCAAAGTCGGCGTATTTTATTCGATCGTTCTCCAAATCCTCGATCAACGATTCCATCTGTCCTTTGATGACATCCTTGGCGGTGTTGAGGGCGACTATCTGCTCGTTACTATGTCTCGCATCCATCATATCGACGTAATACTTGTTACAGACATCCTTAGAGGCGATAGGCATCTCAACGTTGACGATCCTCTTTGATCTAGCGTCGTAATAGCCTTGAGAGTTTAGAGTCAGATTTCCTTCCGTCTCGACGAGAGATCTATATTTGTGCAGACTATGGCCGAATTTAGATATGGACGACATGATGTCTTATCGTGTACTGAATATACGTTCTAGTCAATCGTGCAAGATAAAGGAATCGAACCCGTAGCGATATCGTCCTTTATCAATCTCATGATCTTTGCTCACCACCAGAAAATCGTACTTGTGTTTTTCCAACACAGTGAGCACACCTCCTTAAATTTCTGGAATGTCATATCTGTGTTCACGTGATCGTCATAGACGTGTCTCAGATTCGTATCGTCCATCCTGAATAGGATGAGAAGATTTGCGTTATCTCTCAACATCTGTTTCGGAATGCGCGAGTACGTCTGACAGAGATAGAAACAGTCTATAGCCTTATGTCTACCCATACTGAAATAAGCCTGTATATTAAACTGTTTATCGCAAGCAACGTCGTCGAAAATGAATACAGAGTCGGGTTCGGCCTCGGACGGAGGGATAATTTCCGCGTTGTCGGAATACGGGAAATAGCCCATACCTTCGACGAGCGAGAGAACCTTTGATAAACGTTGATACTTGGGCTGGTACAACGATTTAGAGTAAACGTACACGTTCTTGATGCGTAGACCGTTAGGTTCCTCCAACAGACTGATCATGGCGTTGGTTTTACCGCAATTCGAAGGTCCGCAGATAATGCAGCGGATAGTATCAGGTAACAACGTACCGTGTCTCTGAGGTAAAACTCCACCCTCTTCATGATCGTTGTTGTGTACAGTTAAAGAATCTGTCTGTTTCTCGAGCCGCATGTTGACTATTACTTCATCTATATAATGCGCGCACCTATATAAATGCTAATCAGTACGTGTCATGAGACGAAGAAGAGGGGGAGGTTTGTTGGATAAGATAATCAATAATCTACCGTTTGAAGCGCATATACCTGGATACCAGTACTGCAGGCCGGGGACAAAGTTGGAAAAACGATTGAAACGAGGCGATCCCGGAATAAACGAGTTAGACCGGTACTCTAAAGAACACGATATCGCCTACTCCAAGGTGAAAGATCTTGCAGGACGTCATACTGCAGATCGTGAACTTATCGAGAAATCGTGGAAAAGATTACTCGCACCTGACTCAAAGTTGGGTGAGAAAGCCACCGCGTGGGCGGTCACCAACGCGATGAAAGCTAAAGTCAAGATGGGTTCAGGTCTAAAGAAGAAGAAAACTCAACGTCGTCAACGGCGAGCTACTACTACTAGACGCCGTAAGAAGAAGGGTGGAATTCTACCTATACTACCTTTGATCGCAGCGCTTGGAGCCGTCGCCGGAGGAGCCGCAGGAATCACGAAGGCGGTACAAAGTGCTAAGGTGAATACGAAACAATTGAACGAGGCTCAGAGACATAATCGTACGCTCGAAGCTATCGCCATGGGGAAAGGCATTTATCTACGACCTTACCCGAAAAGAAAATGACTACATAAACGTGCCTTTACTGAAACGGATCTGCGCAAGTACGCCGCCGAGTTAAAAATCCCCTTCTTTAGAGGAGTATTTGCGAGAGACGATTTACCTAGCGTTCCTCCTTGGAAGATAAAGAACGCCATCATCAATCTTGATCATGATAGCGGCAAGGGTACGCATTGGGTGGCGTATAAGAAAAACGGCGGACAGGCTGATTATTTCGATAGTTTCGGTGATCTAAGGACGCCGCTCGAACTTGTCCGATATCTCGGAGGAATACCCATCACCTATAATCATACTCGGTATCAAGAGTACGGTACCGTTTTATGCGGTCATCTTTGTTTAGCTTTCCTTAAATACTCGCGTTGACGTTCGATATTAGTAAATATGTCTATGACGCTTACACTGACGGGTCAGAGTTCGAATCTGACAGAGAACTACTTCCCGCATATCCTGCTTGGAGAAGAGAATCGTGAAGTAGAATGGTTCATCGGACTGATCAATCTGGCCACGTTCAATTCCATACCGAACATTGACGAACGTAATAATAAATTTTATTGCGACGGTAAAGAGTATACAGTCCCTCCGGGCACCTATGAACTTGAGACGTTGGATCGATTCTTACGAAGAGAAGTCCCGAGTAACGTAAAGCTCTCGATTATCGGTGACCCTAGCACTTTAAAGATCTATATCACTTGCAATAAACCTATCGACTTTGCCCGACCTGGCACGTTTACATCCTTGCTAGGGTTCGACTCGGTCATACTTCCTGCGGGGAAGACGTACATATCTACCAATACTGTGAATATTCTTCACGTGAACGTGATCCGCGTAGAATGTAGTCTCGCTAGCGGCGCTTATGTCAACGGAGAACCGAGTCATACCTTGCACGAGTTCAGCATGATCGTCCCGCCAGGCTATAAGATAGTGGAAGCGCCTAGCAATATAATTTACCTTCCGGTAACGAAGCGAGTAATAGAGTCTATCACGGTACGACTTGTTGACGAACGAGGCGATATCATCAACTTTAGTGACGAGACAATGTCGCTACGTCTGCATCTGAAACGAGTCGGTGGAGATGGGACTTGCACTAGATAAAACGAGACGGCGAAGTCTTCCTCGAAACATTGAGAGAAGGACAGTGAAAGTGTTAACACCTGCAAATAAACTCTATTTAAGACGTCTAGGTTACTCGTTACGAAAATAATGGATGACGCCGCGGATATTCTGAACATTGGGGAGTCTGCCGCTTTCGATACGGCCTTGAGCAGTTTCCAGTATCATTCCTACGCCTCGTATATTCCCGGTCCGTTAGCTAACGGAACGAGCTTAGGATATCTATCCAACAAGAAGGGTTATGCACACTACCGCACCGCTCTCTGCTACATATCAAAGGACGACTACTTTTGAATACGGGAGAACCTGGAAGTACTTCCAGGATTGTTAATAACGGAATACTGCATCTATTCTCAAGAATCACCTATGAGATCAACGGGGTGGAGATTGATCAATCGAGAGATGTAGGTATTTCGACTCAGCTTAAAAACTATCTATCTATAAGGAATGGTTGCCAGACTCATCTTTCAAACGCCGGTTGGAGGTTTGAAGGAGTTCACGTACACGCTGAAACGGGCATCTTTTACGTATGCATCCCTTTACGTCTCATACTAGGTTTCTTTGAAGACTATTCCCGAATACTGATCAACGCGAAACAAGAGCTGGTGCTAGTTCGTTCGACCGGTGACAACAACGCTTTACAAAGAGCACCACCTCCTGCCGCAGAGACACCCTCTAGGATCGAGTTAAGTAAAATATCTTGGCTTGTACCGCATATAAAGACTGATGATATCAATCGTCTCAACCTGCTGAATTTCATCAAGAGCGGGAGTATCATCGAGCTGTCTTTCCGTACTTGGGAATTGTACGAATACCCTAACGTACCTACCACTAATCAACATGATTGGACCATGAAAACGTCAACTTTGCTGGAAAAACCTCGTTACGTTGTTTTCGCGCTTCAGACTGGGCGGAACAATACGACGGCTGCAGATAAAAGTATTTTTGACCATTGTAATTTACGTAATGCTAAAATCTATCTAAATTCTAACATGTACCCTTATGAGGATATGAACTTGAGCTTTAGACAAGATTCCTTCTCGAAATTATACGAAGACTACGCTAATTTCCAGACTTCGTACTACGGAACGAGCGCCTCTTTAACTTTACTTGATCCTTCCCATTTCAAGTCTCACGCACCCATCATCGTGTTCGATGCTAGCCGACAGGAAGATACTCTCAAGGACGGCATGGTGACGTGTCGTATAACGTTCGAGACGGAGGTAAATATCCCGGTAAATACCAAGGTGTTTTGTTTAATCATACACGATAGAGTTGTCCGCTATAACCCTTCAAGCAGTGACGTTAGTAAGATGACATCATAAATGAGACAACATTCTCCAATATCGGCAACCTCAACGCGTCGAACAGGAGGCGGGTGGAAAGTTCAGTACACATAGATCTATATTAAAGGAACTCGGAAGATGAGTCGGCTACAGAGTATCATCAACGCTGATAGTGACAAGTACAAAGCTTAAAAAACCGTGAGTGTTCCTGTACCTGTAAAAAAAATGTCCGACTGCTCAGCGAATGGTTTAAGAATTTTAAGTTTGATCGGACAAAACTTTTGCGATCTGACCAAGAGTGCGATGCGGAACGATACGAGTTCGGTTATTCCAGCTTTGCTTCATATGATAGTCTTGATAAACGAGTATAAAGAGTGCATTGATTTCAATAAGTTATCATGTTTCTGCGGTCAAGACGAGGTTGACACGGTCAAACGGAGGAAGAAAACTACTGACGCTTCTAAACGTTCGCTTGGAAAGAAGAATAAAACTTCTGAGGAAACGAACGAGGAGCCTACGAAGAAGAAGCTGCGAGAAGAGTTGAGTGAACACTTTAATCTAAAAAAAAACTTTTTCACATCTACTTGCAATGTATTAAACTTTTTAACGATTATCGCCGTATAAGTTTAATATTTTCATAGCTACTTACAATGTATTAAAGATTATGTATAAGTTTAATAATGAGGTACATTTTTAGCGATTATTCTTTGTATAAGTTTAATACTCTTTCTTTTGTATAAGTCTAATAATAAAGCAAACTTTTTAACGATTAATACTGTATAAGTTTATTCTTTTCTTTAGAAATGTAACGAGCTTTTTTTAATAAAAAAAGAATTAACGATTAACACTTTTGTATTCTTTACATCTATAAAAAAGGGTAAGGATGAGTAGGGTGCTATGTACCATCATTTGCACGTGACGCAAGTGTACCAATATCATTCCAAATATGACTTTATTATTTAAGGTAAAAATGTTTTTCCCATTTAAATAAGCTAAAAGGCTATGTACCATCATTGATGCATGACGCGAAAATGAATACTCTCTATACCTTTGGTTTTTATTATTTACTTGGTTAAAGGTAAAAAAAAGTTTTCCAAGGCCTGGGTTGTAATCCCGACTGTAGCTGGTTATTGTACCAGACTGATCTCTGAGAGGCCCAGGTTGTAATCTCGACTGTCACCTTATGTTATTGTACCATACTGTACTCTGAGAGGGGCCGGGTTATAACCCCGACTGTAACAGGTTATTGTACCAGACTGTTCTCTGAGAGACCCAGGTTGTAACCCGACTGTAACTGGCTACCTCGTATTATTGTACCAGATTGTCCTCTGAGAGGCCCAGGTTCTAATCCCGACTGTAGCTGGTTACCTTGTATTATTGTACCAGATTGTCCTCTGAGAGGCCCAGGTTCTAATCCCGACTGTAGCTGGTTACCTTGTATTATTGTACCAGATTGTCCTCTGAGAGGCCCAGGTTCTAATCCCGACTGTAGCTGGTTACCTTGTATTATTGTACCAGATTGTCCTCTGAGAGGCCCAGGTTCTAATCCCGACTGTAACTGGCTACCTTGTATTATTGTACCAGATTGTCCTCTGAGAGGCCCAGGTTCTAATCCCGACTGTAGCTGGTTACCTTGTATTATTGTATCAGACTGGTCTCTGAGAGGCCCAGGTTCTAATCCCGACTGTAGCTGGTTACCTTGTGTTATTGTACCAAACTGTACTCTGAGAGGTCCGGGGTTGTAACCCCGACTGTAGCTGGTTACCTTGTATTATTGTACCAGATTGTCCTCTGAGAGGCCCAGGTTCTAATCCCGACTGTAGCTGATTATTGTACCAGATTGTCCTCTGAGAGGTCCAGGTTGTAATCCCGACTGTTACATTGTTATTGTAGCAGACTGTTCTCTGAGAGGTCCGGGTTGTAATCCCGACTGTAGCTGGTTATTGTACCAGACTGTTCTCTGAGAGGTCCGGGTTGTAATCCTGGAGAGGGGAGGTAAAAAATAACAATACACGTACACACACTCACATGCACACACGGAAAACTCTATTTAATGAATATAATGATATACATTTTTTTTAAACAGATACACACTAAATTAGTATATTTTTTTCTTCAGTTAAGTTATAGAACATGAATATTTTTTTCTCGAGTCTTTTAGAAGTACTAACATTTTCTAGTTCTTATACATTGACATTAATTATTCACTTTTGTATTAATCAAAACATACATACACACATGCACACGCACAGAAAACTCTATTTAATGAATATAATGATATACTTTTTTTTTAAACAGATACGCACTAAATTAGTATATTTTTTTCTTTAGTTAAGTTACAGAACATGAATATTTTTTTCCCTCAAGTCTTTTAGAAGCACTAACATTTTTTTCTAGTGATAAAGGTTTAGTTCTTATCCATTGACATTAATTATTCACTTACACTATAGAGACATGGAGGGTTAGTATCAACGTCTCTTAGGAGGAAGTAGATGCCTGCACACTTTGATATTAACTGTACTGGATAAAGTTGTAGATCATGAATATACAGAAGCACTGACACACACTTGCACTATAGAGATGATGGTCCAGCTTCAATCAGCGTCTCTTGGAAGGAAGTAGATGGTTGCTCACTTATAGAGTAATGACCCCACGGTAGAGTTTTAACTGAGCCAGCTATTACAAATCTTTTGTCGTCGATAGAGCATAGTGCAACCCGATTGAATTTTTGAGTGTAAAGTTTGAATCCTACAGCTCTTATTGAACGAGCCTCTCTCATGACTACCGTCTCATTGGTCAAACAATTACGATAGTCCTCTAACGAGAGCGTACTTAACGCGCTACTCTTGACACCTTTAGGGTTGAGCGTCTCGCCATCTCCTTGCACCGCGAATGAATAGAGTTTAGGGCGTAAACCTATGAACTCGGTGATGATCCGACCTCGAGTCTCGTCTTTTAGTTTACCGAGCACCCCTTTATTTACTACGGGCATGCCTTAAACATTGTCTTGACCGTAAGTGGAGGTGTCCAGGTAGTCATTAGCTAACGGGATAAGTCGCTGGTACGCATCCTCAACAGTCATGTAGTAGAGAAGTGAGTCTGTATCTGTGTATTGGAGTTTTAACGTACCTGGAGGGAAGGCAGGGATCAAAACCTGGTAATGCAGACCGTACATGACTACCTTCGAAATTTCCAAAATGGCGAATCCCGCATGGATCGGCATATCAAAGTAAATCTCTTGCGGTTCCATCTCGATGATGACTAGGTTTTCTGACACGATCATACGGTTTTTAAAGTTTGGACTGGCTATGAGGTTACCCGCTCCAAATTTCCCTTCCCACCTGGTAGTTATCTTTACCATACGGTAGGTGCTCTTGTTAGATATAAGACGACCGAATGCAGCATTGTTCATCAGTTTGAAAAACATGTTTTCAAACTGATTGCTCGCTTTACTCCTCATTTCCGCGTTCAGCTTGATATATGGAGCCATCCATGGAGATGGCTTGAAACTGAGAACCCTGTATACCCTCCTCAGTTTCAATCCATTCACTAAACATAACTTTAGATGACGATAGTGAATGACGTACCTAGTCTTATCAGATAAAGTCGTTAACAATTTCTCGTGTTTCCCTACGGGTGGAATCCCTTTTTCAGGACAGAACGGCAAGTCAGAATGAGTATCGTGTACATTTTGTGGATATTCAAGATCTACCTGCAAGATATACCCCGTATCCGCATCGTCCTCTACTTTTAGCACGTCCAAACGCTCAATTTCATCATCTTCAAGCCACCTGAACCCTCCATAAGGTAACGAGCTCAACATACTAAATTAATAGAGTCCATTCACGTCTAGATAAACGAGGTAAGACTCTGGTTTGGAACGGTCAAATGAGCTCATATAACGATTATTCGCTACAGAGTGACGATTAGCTACGAAACATACCCCTCCCCGAATAGCCCTCTCAATGAATTGATGTAAATCCACGTCATATATTAATTCAAGCCGTACCCGGGTTATTCTCAATAGAGCCTGGTACGCGAGACTGGGAGCTGTAAGAGACCATCCGGGATCGAGTCTATACGTCTTCATGCAAAGATCACGAAAGTTCTCAAAGACGTCAGCCAGTAGCGTTACGTCTGTATACAGGTAGAGGTTCGAGTAATCCCAAAGATTCTTACATTCAAATAGTCGCCAAACCTCACAGGCGTGATCATAGTCTCCCTGAGAGATATGACTATCCGTGAGCGCGTTATAAAATTTATCTTTGCTCGGTAACTGAGTCTCGTTCAGCCGCTCAAATGACTCTATATAGTCATAGAGGAACACACCTTTACGAGTGACTAGTTTGAACCGTTCATCATCAGGATGACACTTACGAGTGATTTTAAGTTGCTCAGGTTCGAGGTAAGATACGCATTTCTCTAGGGAGGTACATAGAAAGCTGAAACTATCTATAATTTTAATTGTGATCCTCGAAACCTGTGCCAAATATACTTCATGATTACTTTGAATCTTCCCATAGTCTCTCCAATAACTTTAACTTTTCCTGGATTGACAAGAACGCACTCCCCTGTGAACGAATCAGTTTCTCTACGTTCAACAAGTGATTCGAGAAGGAAAAAATTGTCGTAGCAACGCGCGTTATGGATTACCACGCTCAGATGACTAGGGTCCTTGTAATTAATATTACACCCTCGTGACTGCTCCCACGATAAAGTCCTGTCAAGTGACAATGATCCATAACACGGATATCATCACTCGCGTAGGGTTTTTCGCATATATGACAATGAGAGGCTGTATTATGAGCGTCTCTTTGAGCAGGTGTTAGCGATGTCATTGGAACTACGGTACTATAATAATCTAGTACGCGCTTTGCCGTATCTACGAGAGCTTCAACAAATTGATCTGTACAATCTTTTCCCGTGAAGTGTCGGTACTCTGAGAGATTATCATCAAAAATACATTTAGTGTACACACCTACAGAATACGTTACATGACGCTGTACATTCTCAGTATAAGAAAATTTCGTGTCAGGATCACACGTCTCTATCGGCACGAGTAAGCTCTCCAAGTCAGCGTATACGATAAATCCTGTTTTCTCCTGTTGTTTATACTGTGAGAACGTCAGGAATTTATTCTCTTCTTGAGGGAATGTACTCCTTACCACGCCAAATTTTTTACACGTTTCTTTATGTTTTGCAAGTTTATTTTCAGTCAGAAAAGAGGTCAGACAGCGGTCACAAAAATACCTACGTCTTCTGTCAGACGTTGGCGTTAGTTGTGGGTTTATTAACAGAGACAGATTTTTGATCGCGCTGAAATGATAATTTTCCGTCCCATGCACTCTTATCATGAATAAATGAACACGTCTAGCGCGCTCTTTAGCACTGACATGCACGGGAACGATCACTAGCGTTTTAGAGTTGTCTGCAGTGTCAATATAAGAGTCACTCACTACCTTCGTGTTTTGCAGTGTACACATTAACAGATATATCGTTAAGCCTTTCGAAGCGTTCGATATATCTCATTTCTAACGGGAGTGGGATCCCATCCAGATTAAGCACATCTTGAAAATTAGGATATGATGATAAACGCTGAGCTTTCCCTGTCGGCTCAAAGAGGCACGCCAATACGGATACGGGGTAGCAAAGTCCTTCTTCAGCTTGAACATTTATCAGTGCTTTACGTCTGGCTATAATTTCATGGATTTGAACGTGAGCCCCGATCGAGAAAGCGGAGTTTTTCGAGAAATTTACTCTCATTTCCAACGTGTTGTCGTATATCCATCCCGAGTCTCTAGAAACGAAGCCCTCAATCTGAGCAAGGAGTGGGAAGATCACGTTATTTTCATATATCTCCTCCAAGTTTATTGGGTTAAATATATCGCATAGAGCAGAATTGAAATATCCTTTTTCAATTCTACCTTCAGTAGGATGCTTAAACTCGCAAATGAGGCTACAATTTACCTTTATCGAGCCGTTCGCGTTTGATTCTTTTTCTACAATCTTTACATAAATATCCCCGCACGCAACGAGAAACTGTATGGGATCCTTATAGGGTAGTTCATTGCTGATTGAGTACGTCTTTATGCCTCGGGCGTATGCTTGTTCAATAAGTTTGATAGATAGTCCTAGCGGCTCCAGGTAAAGCCTAAACTGAGTAAATCCTGGACCTAAGTTTCGTGAAAGGGTTATAAGTCTTTGAATCTGCGTGTCTATATTGTCATGGTTCAATATCAGTACGCTCGAGGTCTTAATCTGGCCGGGTATATGTTCAATGTAAGCATTACATACCTTCCATTCGCGAAAAGCAGCGTCATGTTTCAAGTATCTAATTAAAAGTTGTTCATTAGCGCCTAGATCCTCGAGAGTATACACCCTATTCCCATTAGTTTGCCGTGATACTATGATAGGAGTTGACAAGCGAGCTCGTTTTGCTGGTGGTCCTGACATGTTTTTTTTAAAGTTCGTGGGTGCACTATGCTCTAAACAGGCCCTACTCTCTCCTTCGTATTAACCTCTTCATTTCTGGCCAGCTTGCTCTATAATCTCTTCGAGCGGCTCTGAGACGGCTATAAAAAACAAACAGAGACATCTAGTTAGCTGTTCATGAAGCCATGATATACAAACATTGAAGCTAATGTCTTTATGCGTGTATGCATGTATGTGTATGTGTGTATATGTATGTTTAATTTAGGATGTATACGCATTTAAAGGTAAAGGTGAGTAGTCCACTATCACCATTTGTGCATGACGGGAGTTTAAAATCACTCAGTGCACTAATTGGGAAGTGAACCCGAGGGTTGAACCTTGTAAAATTAAAAAAGAAAAAAAAGTTTTATCAGAAGTTTCCAAATAATGCAGGAGGGCTAAAGCAAGGCTCGAACCTGAATCGTCAGCGTAGAGGAAGCGGACCTGCATTTACGTAGAGTAAGAGTGGAAAAAAAACCTTCTCTTCATTCGGCTTGACTGAGATTCGAACCTTGTAAAAGGGAGGGGAAAAAACCTCAGCTCTTCATTCGGCAGGTTCGAGCCTTGTAAAATTAATAAAGAAAAAAGTTTTATCAGAAGTTTCCAAATAATGCTGGATGGCTAAAGCAAGGCTCGAACCTGAATCGTCACCGTAGAGGAAGCGGACCTGCATTTACGTAGAGTAAAAGTGGAAAAAACCCTTCTCTTCATTCGGCTTGACTGAGATTCGAACCATGTAAGAAAAAATCTCAACTCTTCATTCGGCATGACTGAGATTCGAACCTTGTAAAATTAATAAAGAAAAAAGTTTTATCAGAAGTTTCCAAATAATGATTTCTATTAATTTATTCTGTATGTACAAGTTAGATGTTAGCTATCAGAAGATATTTGTAGTAATGCTCCTAATATATTAGTTTTTGTTAGTAAAATAACTCATTCACAGGTGTGAAAAATAAAATCACGGAGTGAAAATTTATTACTGCTGAGGTACTGAAAGCTGGCCTAGCACCCTAAAAATATCTTTCAAATCCACTACACCATTGTGTTCTTAAATTTGTTTTCAGAGAACCATCTCTTAATTTGAACAGTATACTCATTACAACTGCCGCAGCGTCAGACCTCTATGCTGAGGGGTCCGGGGCTCAATCCTCGGTCCCGCCACAGATTTATCTGATTACTAAACCCTTCCTTCACCTCTGACAAGACAACTTGTGAATGGGAGGAATGACAGGCCTCCACCGTGGTTCGGATCTCACGTTAAACTTTAGGTCCTCCATTTCTTCTCACAATCATTCTACCATCCCACATTGACGTAAGGACGTATAACCTGAACGGGTAGCAAGACGCAGTGCTAATAAAAATAAAACTTTTTTTCTCTTTCCGTATTGGCTCGAAAATATGCATGTTTTTAAAATTGTGAACAATAATCTTAATGTTTTCAATGATTGTTTACAAGTGGGCACATATTATAGCTGAAGTATCAAGCCTAAGGCTATCTGATAAAGTACACTAAGATGTTAACTTTATTTGTAGCTTTGAACTAGCAAAGTAAGCAGACCTATTTCCAGAGCCTTACCAACAGTGTAAAGATAAGAATTATGTAGCTTTGTACTGACATGACAATTTTATCTTTTTTGCATGTACACTCTGTTATTGTTTTTTTTTTAATGAACGTTGTCTTAGAGCTTTAATATTTCTTATCGGTGGTTCAAAACAAATTATATTTTTTTGGGATGGACTCAACAACCAGACTCCAGACCAGTAATATGACCCTTTTAACGGACTGAATGTATGCTGAATGGATTATAAGAAATAAATCAAATAATATTAAAATTTAATTACTATTTGTATTTTCTATTATATTATTAAATCGTGTTTCTTCTCAAATTCATGATTTTCTAAGATTTGTATTCAAGATTGGAGATTTGAATTTGAGATTCAGATTTATAAATAGTAGATTCAACCCAACTCTACACACTTAGACTTATCCAGTTTTAAATACTAAACAATTAACAACTCATATCCCGGCATAGATTTATCTGATTACCAAACCCTTCCTACACCTCTGACAAGACATCTTGTGAATGTGTGGTTCGGATTCCACGTTAAACTGTAGGTTCTTCATTTCATCTCACAATCACCCTAACATTACACATTAGCGTATAAAGCGAGGCTCGAACCTGAATCGTCAGCATAGAGGAAGTGAACCCACATTTACGTAGAGGAAGAGTGGAAAAAAACCACCTCTTCATTAGGCAAGACTGAGATTCGAAGCTAAGATCTTAACCAATGAAGGATTAATTTTTTACATTTAATTCTTATACAAATTTTGAATATAAGAGGATGAGTAGACTATTGAAGGAAGTGAACCCGCATTTGCATAGAGGAAGAGTTGAAAAAACACACTCTGTACATCCTAACCGAGATTTGAGGTGAAAAATACATCTTTTGACTGATTTGATTAATCCTAGAAATGGTTGCAATAATCGTACCTTCGAATCTTATGAGCGCCGTCTTGCTGTTCTTGGAGATGCCTTGGTATACTAGTAGTAAGCCAGCTTTGCAAAGCTCCTTCAGTTGATCATCACTTAGTAGAGAAAACCGTTTCGGCAACCACACGTTATATTTGTCCTCCAGCAAGGTGAGAACTCTACGACCGTATCTAGTTGTTATTGCTTTTATATCCGAGATATAATATCCGTGACCTATTTTTAAATCGGTTAACTTCCTTGACACTACCTCGGTCGAACCAATCGCGGACAAAAGTGCGGCAGCATATTCACTAGACATTCTTGATGTTGTTGTTAATCTTTAGAATGTAGATGATAGCTAATGATTTCATCTTAAAGGGTAACTCAATATATAGAAAGAAAGAAGTAAGGGTTGTAAACTACTACCCCCTCTACAGGAGGAGGAGCGAAAAGGAGTTCAGAGACTCTTAGCCCCTCCCTCTACAGAGCGTGGGAAGTTTAAAGTTCTCAGTAAACCCCCCGTCAAGAGAGGCATTTACCAACATGAATAAACTACTTCTTAAGCCCTCTCTTGAAGATATTCTTTTAAAATTCCCACAGACCACTTATGTTCAAAAGCTTCTCCCCCTCAGATAAAAGCAAAACAGATGCTAACTTCCGGAGTTAAAGCAGTCTCACAGCTAGGGGAGTCGAGCTAGCCAGCCGTTACAGAGGAAGACATCCATCACTTGTCACAAACCCTCATTCCACAAACATTTCTAAAGAAGAGAGAGCTGAGGAAAGTCACCCCAATGTGAAAGAACATCCTTTTTCAAGTCTGTTTTAGAGATAGCCGCGTCAAAACTAAAAAGAAAATGTAACACTAAGATTAAAGGTTAACCCTTTTTTTCTAGATCATATTCATGAGAATCTCACGCCCCCCTTGGCGAGCTTGCATAGTCTGAACCAATCAGACAATCCTTTCTCTGATGCTCCGCCTCCTTTAGCAACTCACTGGATCATCCCCAACTCCCCTCTGCATGTATAATGAAGCTAAGCGTGTCCGCGAGTCTCCGCCGCGGGAGGGGAGGGAAAGGGGTGGGGGTAATCATTTCCACCCCTCCGTGCTATAGTAGCTGATAACTATTCTTACTTAAGCGATAGCAGAGTTCCTTGCAGGACATCGCTGAACTAATTTAAACAAATTTTGGCACAAAATTACGTAAGTTCTATGTGGTATTTTAATTTGAAAAAAATACGTACCTTTATTTGAGCTAAAATTCATTGTTTGTATAGAAAATAATTTGACCCCACTCAAAACGTAGAAATGCAAAATTTTGAATCAATTTAATAAATTAATCAATATGATTGTTTATAATATATTTATATAGAAACATAGAAATATATTTGAACTACAAAATAAAAAATACCACGTACTCCTGCGATATTTCATAATCCCGGAAAAATGTACCAATGTAGGTGTTATTTTTGCTCTTTTCTCAATCCAACAGTCCCACCTTCATGCAGCCTTAATGTGAATTCATAATACTTAAAAGTTTCTAGGTCATTCAGGGTTGGCTATATTCTAGCACCACTAGCATCAAGTTGAGTATTTATTTAGTTCGTTCCTCGCTTACTTAAGGTTTCAGCTATCAGAAGTTAAAGTAGTAAAATTTAATTTTGTTTAACATTGGGAGCTCATATGGTTGTTGTAGAAGTTTAGGTTACACTTTTGTTGTTTTGAATTTAATTAATGCTGTTTACTAGCTACTAATAGGTTGTAAGAACATAGTAATTAACGTTATTTTACTTGGATACCTCGTTTGTTTAGATTCGTTAAACATATTTTGTTGCTGGGATAATTTATCTTATGTTAATTGTGTATTAACTGTGTCCCTTTAACTAGGTTTTCGTTTAGTAATAATGTTTGGTTTTGCTAATTGCTTTAGGTGTGAATAATACATTGATTAAATTTATTGATTTTGTAACTGCAAATGTGTTTGGGAAACATCTTTGTAGCGGAAATTTAGTCTTAAAAGCTTACACTCTTCCATAGTGGAGTGTTGGGAACTACTTACGCTTAGTGAGCCATTAACTACTTTGAGGTTTAAGTGTTGTTGGCAAATTAGAACAGCCGTAAGTTCCTCTCTTATTACCACGCCTACTAGTTAGCGTATTCTTGTCAGTTTATCTAAATTATCTAAGGAAGTTAATGCAAATATGGGCATATTTGAGGATTATATCTTCCAATATGAAGCTTTAATGGCTAAGATTATCAGATCCGATGAGGTGGCTCAACTAGTAGAATCAAACCCTAGTAATAATAAGGATAAATGTTTATTGCAGGTGATGACTGCTCACATTGAACAGATGCAAACTGAGTTTAACGAAATTATAACCAAATTGGCAGCATTGGCCGTTAAGCAAACACCTAAAGTACAAAGAGATTATCAGGCTGAAATACAAAAATTTGATGCTTGTTTCTATAATGTACAAGCTATTTGTGCAGTAGCATTCTCACCAGGAGTAAGTCAGGCTGCCTCGTCAAACCAGCCTGGGGCAGGGTCAGCATCCTGGGGCTCTCCTCCTGTAGGAATCACCTTGCCTAAACTGGTGATAAAGCAATTTAGTGGCGAATTGAAGGAATGGCATCAGTTCTTTGATTTATTTGAAGCTACTATTCATTCAAACAATCAGTTATCCGACATTCAGAAACATATGCATCTGAGGTCAGCTTTGGCAGGCGAAGCTTTGTCAACTATTTCAGCGGTACAACTGTCAGCAGTGGCGTATCCACAGGCTTGGAAACTATTAAAAGATCGTTACCATGATCCGCAGCGTTTATCTGACTTGTATCTACAGGCCATAATAGAGTTACCACAGATAAATAAAGAAGCTGGCTCTATCCGCTCATTTGTCACCCTATTAAAAGAATATTTGGCTGCCTTTCTTCCGTTAGGCCATGTTGTGTAAAATTGGGCAGTCCCCATGTTGTTCATCCTACGAGGAAAGTTAACGCCAGAGCTTAGGGAAGGTTGGCAGCGAAGACTAAAGGAAAGGACCCTGCCATCTTTGGCTAACTTTCAGGATTTTCTAGTAAACGAGGCAGAGTTGCTCGAGGCAGCCCAATTGAGGAATCGGTTAAACACGTCGCTCTTTTGGGTAAAGAACGTCGCCAAACATTCGCTGTAGATAAGTTTTTGGACTAATTAGAACTTAGGAAATTTGGCCTGCTCACCGACAATAATGGCATTGTCCTGGATGTGGAACCATCCCAAACAACTAGGTAAGATAGGGCGCTGGCTTTGGAGGCTCTCTAGATATAACTTTAACACTCACCACATTGAAGATGCGTTATCCCGAATGTCTGAAGACCTTAATCCGGTTGGGGAACTCCAGGAAATGTACCCACTTTGTGTCATTCATACCATCCCCAAGTCCTTCATTTCTATTGGCGTCCATCATTCAGAATACGGGTTTTGCAGGCGGGTAGTTTCTATTATCAATGCGGGTGAGGTCATTGGAAATGATTGCCTCTGTAAAGGTCTCCTGATAGTTAATATAAAAGGCATAATCAGGCATTACATTCCAAAGAAGTTTAGGCCCGTGCTCCTTAGATACTTCCCCGACTCTGTGATCGATGGACACTGTGGCATACTGAAGACAGAACGCAAACTCTCTAAAGAGTTCTTCTGGCCTAATTTATCCAGGGATGTTAGGGATTGGGCTCGCAGGTGCGAGCCATGCCAGAAGGCCAAGCCTTCACATAACTCAAAGATCGGCCTCCACTCTGCCGATATCACAACGCGTCCCTGGGAAATAGTCTTTGTAGACTATGTCGGGCCCCTCACTCTCATTTCCCTGGGAAATACTACTATTTTGATTGCCATGGATGCGTTTAAGAAGTTTGTGGTATTGATCCCTCTTAGAAAAGTGAAGGCGTCGACCACGGTGAACGCCCTGTCTCAACGGGTTTGGGCTCTGCTAGGGACCCCTAGGGTT
Organism: Timema cristinae; assembly: GCA_039000515.1. Lineage (NCBI taxonomy): Eukaryota > Metazoa > Arthropoda > Insecta > Phasmatodea > Timematidae > Timema > Timema cristinae. The sequence goes on along the minus strand of JBCFYV010000059.1, from coordinate 102,368 downwards.
ATTGTGAGCGATAATGGGCTATGTTTTAGGTCCAAGACATCCAGGGACATGTGTTTCTCTTGGGGTATAAGGCACGTGACTACCAGTCCTTATAATCCCTCCCCGAACCACGTGGAGCGGTTTAACCGCAATTTGAACGTGGCACTGACCATCTTCCATCACCATGACCACTCCCACTGGGACAAACACCTTGACTTCTTGAACATTGCGTTCAACTCGGCATTCCACGAGTCGACCAAAACAACCCCCGCTTCGGTTTTCCTTAACAGGGATTTAAACCATCCGCTCTTAGCTGTCTGGGATGTCGATCCGCTCTCATCCGAAGCCGGTGACCACACGTTTGAGGAAAAGTTTGAACTTGCTTTTGTGAATCTCCAGAAGTCACAAAGGAAAGTGGCTTCGGCTTACAATCGGGGGCGACTCCTCTTTTCATTTATTGTTGGTCATAATGTAGTTTGCAAGTGTTTCCCCGAGAGCTCAGCGGTAGATAGGTTGTCGGCTAAGCTTGCATACAAGTGGAGCGGTCCATGGTCGATCGATAGGTTATTAACTCCTGTCTCTATGCTACTGAGAGAGGTAGCGGACCCATCTATAACTCGTCGGGCTCATGTGAGCCACTTAAAGGCAGTGGTGCGATGAGTTAGTGCTCTGTCCTTTATTGCTGGCGTTGAAGTAATGTTTAGTTGTACATCGTGTGGTGGGCACTTTATTCGTCCTATGTTCTTGTTGTTTATTAATTAGTAAGGGGGCCCCCTACTTCCTATATTTTAAGAAAATGTTATATATGGTATAATATTATTGAATCTGTGACGCCTAGGACTTGTGAACAATTAGTGTGTGCATTAGCATCGGTCCAATGTAAGAGGACACAATAGGGTATGTACTTCCCCTAAGAAGACTTCCGCCTTATGTGATCTCTGCGAGTTGGTTATTTCAAACAATCATGTACCCAAGTTGTCCAAGTCTCTCCCGGATTGGGTAATCCCGACTGGGCTCAACTAGGGCTGGACCGTGCAATACAAATCATGGACATCATGTTTTAGTTTAAGCTCTACATGTTTTGTTCTTGTTCTCAGAGAGGCCTTCCCCTCCCCCCCACTTTCCTCTTTCTCCGACTCTGAGAACTAGTTGCTGAACGAGCTTAGGCTCGAAGAAGAACATCGGATGTCGGTTATGTGGGGCGGACTCCGTGATCTAACAAGATGAGGGCCGACCACGGTGGGTCATCTGGGATAGGGATGGTAGGAGTGTCGTGCGGCAAGATCGGTGTGCTTCAGCAATGGCCTTACGAGGCTGGACGAGTGGCTGCGGGTATCGCTACTATGAAGATCGGCGGCCTGCCATTTGGGTCGCTGCCAGAGGACCCTGGGTGAGGACTCATGCCTTCTCCTTTCGAGACTGTAGACAGCTGCAAGCGGTGGGGATGGAGGCTCCTTGTCGTTCCTCTCAAGCTCTCCTCCTCCTTAAAAGGGGAGGAGGGGTATTGTAACGATGTTACAAAAAAAAATGAACTACTAACCCAATCTAATGGGAGTACACTCACCACCTGCCTTGCTGAAAGTAAACATTGGAGCACACGTGCCGCGACCTCCTCTCCCTACAACTCAATCTAATGGGAGTACACTCACCACCTGCCTTGCTGAAACTAAACATTGGAGCACACGTGCCCGACCTCCTCTCCCTACAACTCAATCTAATGGGAGTACACTCACCACCTGCCTTGCTGAAACTAAACATTGGAGCACACGTGCCGCGACATTCTCTCCCTACAACACGAACCCACGGACTAAATGGAAATACTGCCCAACGATCCACACGTGATAGAAACCCCGCCCATAAACAAAGTGAAACTGAAACTTGGCCTGTGTAGTCTCCGGTACAGCCATTTAGATGGTTCTCCGATATTCTTGTAGTTCCTAGAGTCACCGCTATCCCTCCTGAGCGCTGCTTGTCTCCACTCTTCCACGCCATTTTCTCCCTCCCTCTTTGGGCATGTCTGATATTTTGTGGACTATATATTTCGATGTATCTTTTTCATTAGACTCATTGTATCACTGGATTACTAGGTTAGAGCGGATTAAGCTTGGACTTAATCTTCTTCAAAATTCTCTTTCGTTTATATTATGGAGAACCTTTCAATATTATTATTTTCGGACTTATAATTTAAATTTCTATTACGGGATGGGTTTGTTGTTGTCAGCGTGGTTAATTTGTAACCACGTATCTATTAGTATTTTTCATATTAAGGGGAAATTAACCATTCTCCTATGCAAAATAACTTCTGTTTCACCACTTGGCGGTTTGCGTCTATTTGAGCTCCTGCCGACTGTCTGAGTAGCAGTTGATGTTTGTTGGGAATATTTCGAGTATATTTTACTAGGCAGTTTAAATTAACAGATGGTTATGAAGGGAACGAGCACTTTAACTCTCAGATATGTGCTTTTTATTTATCTGTTTCAAACTTATGCTATGTTGTGGTGGTAAAATCCAATAGGTTTTATATGAGTAAATTATTCCTTGATTGTCTAAATTTACATTTAATCATGTGGGGCTCTAACAATAAGCGATATGCTAACAAAAATTATTGCTTCGTAGAATAATGTTTGATTGGACGAGAAGCAAGCTCTTAAACTTTAGCGTAGTGCTTTGTATGTTCGAGAGCACTGAATTACATTAGATTTCTATAGGAAAGCGGAATAGTTTGGTTCCATAGATTTATTGCTTATCACTTAATGTCTTTAAATACCTGTTTGGGCATTGTTTGGATTGTAAGATACTTTCATGAATTGCTTTTATTATGTACCTAAACTTTAGTTACGTTGGAGTACGTATTATTATCGCATGTGTGTAAGGAGCTTAGTAAATGATGCTGATATTGCGTCCGTTGGGGACTTTAACTGTACAGTCTAAAATACCTTAGCCGTTAGGTGGCAGGTTTATTATACTTGTAAATTGTTACTTTATCTCAAAAGAAATTATGATAGTATAACTTATTGTCACTCAGTAACGATATACAATAAATAGAGTTTAATTCCTATTTTGACCTTTGAGTCGTAAACTTGTTGATCATCCTTGATGGTAGATATAGATGTCTCTCACTTCAAACTTATCTTGGCGAGCATACTAATCAAACAATATGTTTATATTGAGTTCTAGTCATATTTATTATATGATATATTTTATTATAAATCTTCGACTTGGCTTGCCTCGGGCTGTATCTCGGCATTTGTAATATTATTTGTATATCTTCTATCTCCAATATGTCTAATAAAATAAATACTGTTATTCTCTGGTAACTCCTTGACTATTTTTTATCACGCTTCCTGGAAAGTTAAGGTAGTTACATACATGTGATTCAAATATAATTTAAAGTGATAATGTAGTGTCAATAAATAATTCATCATACATCATCTGGGGAACTTATATAAAGTATCGGTCAATTTGTTGAAAAATGGCATGGCCATTGGAGTCGATTTTACAGAAGAAGCATCCCTATGTCCATGTATTGAAGGAAAACAAGCAAGAAGCCAAACCGAGCCCCATAACTTCTTCAGCAGTCCATTCTGATTTGTGCGGGCCTATGAGTGAAAAATATCAAGGAGGTGCAAGGTACCTGTTCTTAATTATCGATTTTTCCAGAGAGACTTTTGATTATTTTTTAAGAATAAAATATGACGTGTTTACAAAATTCAAATAACGGAAAGCTTTTGCTGAAAATCAGATAGGAAAGCGATTGGAGAGTATTTGAACCGACAATAGGGAGAATAAGTTAATAAAGGTTTCTATGATTTTTTTTCATCAGAAAATAGTGTTAGGCATCAAAGAACAGTAGCAATCATACTACACAAAATAAAATGACGTCCCAGAACATAAGACCACGATAGAGGGGAATCTGTCCCTACTTCAAGATACTCTTTTAGACAAACAATATTAGGCAGAGGCTGCAAATACTGTGATTTATCTGAAAAATCATTCACTCACAAAAGCTGTGAAGGGCATCACACCTGAGGAAGCGTGGACTGGCAAAAGGGTTGAGATTAGTCATTCAAATTTTTTGGTTGTAAAGCACATACCCACATACCAAAACAAAATCTAGAAAAATTGGATCCCAAAAGTAAGCATATAATTTTTGTTGAGAACAGTCAGGACACAAAAGGTTACTGTCTAATTGACCTTGAAAATCCAAAAAGAGTAGTTACATCCAGTGTTGTGATTTTCCTTGAAGACAAGCTTGGTGGAATAGGGAACAGAAATCAGCTGACTGACAACAACGAGGAAAATAAATTTATTTTCCAATTCAACTTCAAGACTCAGGTTCGGCGGATGATCAAGTGAGACTTCTGTTTTAGGTTCAATGAAGACTTCTGACGAATACGAGGAAATTGCCAATGAACCAGGGGTTGAAAGTTTAGCTCTAGTATTTAGAAGATATCCATTGGAAAAGAGAAGGCCAAAGGAATATCTGGATTATGAAGTTTATAATGTCATCTGTAACAAAAACATTCTACAAAGTATCAACGAGGCTCTATCTGGAGATGATTTGTGGCAGGACACTATGACAACCGAATATTTATCTTTCAAAGAAAATTATGTCTGGTCATTGGTATTGCACCATCAGTTTATGCCTACACTACTCAGATGATAGAATAGGACAAGGGATTATACAGCAGAATGAACACAGTTGTTTAATGAACATGAGCTAACAAGTTTCAAATCATTAAGAGTGACATAAGATTATTTTCGTTTATTTCAATCATGTGATGGTACATGGCAGCTGCCCCCTTAATGAGATACATTATACTTCCAAAAGTGGCTAGTAGCAAAGTTTATAGAATCTATTATACGTCTGTGATAAATAGTAGCTTGGCTGAGTGGCACACTACCACTTGACTAAATATAGAAATGTAATTATTCATTGTAACTCCCCTCTTAGTGAAAAACTTTTGGCATCTAAGAATGACATACAACAATGTTTAATCAAGTTGTCATATATCAAAGTTACATAGCAGCTATCTTAGGTGATACATCACCACTAAACTAAACATGTGATAATAATGTCCTCGAGCCATGATTTACAATCTAAATATATGTAATTTGGAGATCCCATTAAATCAGAATATACCTAGGCAAGTAAGACTTAGACGAGGACTATTTCGAGCTTTCAAAGTGTCATTAGTGAAGCCTAATTATAATATGGGAAGCCTATATTTGATTACTCTAATAAGTAACTCCTTCTAGAATGGAGTCACAAAAATACAAGTGGTGATTTGCCATAAAAGTGTGGCGAATTTGAGTACCCGCTTTCACAGTAAAATAAACTTTTCCCCGACGGTATGTGCTGGTTGTAAATTGACATTTCCTGCATATCAGTAAAAGCATTTCTCTTTCAGGTAATTAATCAGCGAATGTTTCTGCAACTTGTCAGACAAAAGGATTGCCAAATTTCGCATTAAATTATATTACTTTTTCACTTTGAGAAACTTGTTGCAACTAAGTTGTTAAAATGTGCATATTTTGATTAAACTTGTTTAAACAGTTTGTGTGTGGTTTTAAATGTTTGATGGAGCAACCTAATTTCAAGATTTGTACATGGTGTGGAGAATTTCACCTCTCATTTGCCACATCTGTGGCTACATTGAAAAATGTGTTGCCCACCTCTGGTTTAAGAGTTATTGTGTTCATCTCCTCTCAATTGTTTCCATCCCTCTTTTTCATACTTATTTTTCCATGAAATATTATATAAGAGAGAAGGTATAAAGAAAGAGAGATGGGGACAGATAAGTATATTTATTTTACCTTAAGCATTATATAAACATAGTGTACAGCCAATAAAGAAATATATGATAATGCAGTACATTTAACTATGTTAGTAGGGCTATAATTTTTAAGTATGCAATCATTCAAGCCTATAATTTTTTATATGTTGATAATATTTGTAAAGTCGAACACTTCCATTAGGAAATGGGTGACCAAACAACAAATTTATCTTGATACTTGAAAGCAGTACCAACAGATTAATTTTTATTAAATTTAATATAATCTGCATGCCCAAATTAAACCATCAGTAAGTTTCAAAACAAATCATCATAGAAAAGTTTGATATTTAAAAACAAATATAAGCAAAACAAAATAAATTACACTCTTATTAAGCTATTCAGACATGTTTGACATTATTTATCAAATATCAAACATTTTAATAATCTGTAACAATCATGTAAAATATTGGTAGATTTTAAAATACTGTTTGGATTAAAGTTTCTATAGTGTTTTTATTGCTTTTAAAAAAAGTTGTATTTTTTCTGCAATGATGCGACATATTTCCCTACATAAATAAAAAAATTCCATGGACAGAAAGAGCAGAAACAAGCGTAGCTCACAGTATAAATCCAAAGATTTATCACAAATATAAAATATTTTATTTTCACCTGTGCATCATTGTTAAATCCAAAAACTTTACTAAAGGAAAAAATTATTAACAAATTTCCCAATATAACTATTTCATCGGCTATAACGTGTTTTCAAAATTTGTAGTATTTTGTTTAGTTATGGTATTTGCATTGTACTTATACCTTGTAAAAGTAGATTACACATATAAAGAACCTTTTATAGAATTAAAAAACATAATCAAAACCAATTTGGTCAAAGGATAACTTTAATCATTCAAGAGCCATACAAATTAACATCTGTCTAAAGTGATTGCCGCAGAAAACATGGTTTGATGTTTGAATATATTAAAGTATATTCAATAAACTTTTGAAATGTAAGATGGTTTCTTCCAATGGTCGATTTGACTTGTTTATATATTTTGCAACATGATATAGGTGATAAGCGCATATATTAATATATTTTAAACAAAGGAGACAATGCCTTCTTTACAACAATGATGTATGATAAAATAGATGAGTCACTACATTCAGCCAACTTTGTACATATTTTGTGAAAATTATATTTAAACTGTTTTTGTAAAAAGAATTAACAATTAATAATTTAAATACCTGTTACTTGTGTATAGATATAGAAAGTATAAACCAAATTATTTTATAATTATTTTACAAATATTTACTAAACATTATTTCCTAAAAATGTGTTAATTGTTACTCTGATTCAAAAATGAGGTGGCCCAATGGCTAGATAATTTTATAATAAAGGAAATTGATAGAACTAAAGAAAAAGGAAAAATAAACTACTAAGAATAAATTTGATGAAGAAAGCCCACCTGGGGAAAGAGGAAAGATGTGGGAAGAATCCAATGCACAAAGGTGACATCTTCTTCCTTTCTTCTGTCTTCTATAGTAGAAGTAGTCACACACACGTTTTAACACAAATATAATAATATTTCGGTATTGTTGCCTTTATCAAACACAAAGAAGAAGAGAGTACAAATAACACAAACAATGGATTAATTGTTACTCTGTAATTCAAAAACTGTAACATATATAAATATGAAGTTAGCAATAAGGAGTCCCAATTGGTTGGTAACCATACAACAAATAAAAGTGATAAAGAAGGGAAAATAAACTAATTAATTGAATACTGAGTGAGGAAGTCTATTTCCCCATCTAGTTTAATAAAGGCCACAATGCTATTATTATAAAAAACCTTGTGTTTTAATTGAATGTGTGCTCTAGAAATCACAAGAAAGGTAGATGTTACATTTCTGCACTGGACATACATTCTTTCCTCTTTTCATAGGTAGGATTTCTTAACTCAGTTTTCACTTAGGTACATAGTTTATGCTTTCCTTATATTTATCAATTTATATTATTGAATAATAAATAAACTTGTGTGATTTATAGTAAATAAATAAAATCCTTTTAAAACTGTTCTGTGGTAGCTTAACACAAATAGAGAAATAAAAAATTATTATTTATGATCTCGCCCCACACATTCTATTTTTTAAGGAGAGCCTCCCTCTCCTTCAGTGCATCCACTGCCAGCTCCTGCTCTCGTTTCATGATGGGCAGTTTCTTTAACTTGGTGTTGTGGATGCGCCAAAATACCTCCAGGATCTCATTATCGACATGTTGTAGTTTCTTCTTCAGATCCTGGCGCATCACCTCCTCTGTTGCTAGTTTCTTCAGACGTTTCAATTGCTGAAAGTTCTGGGCTGAGATAGTCTTCAATTCTGTCTGGCATCTAAATAATATAAAAATAGAGTTTTATTTGAGGCCACCCTTAAAACTTAGCCAAAAGTGCATGTAGTACATTTTTCAAGAAAACAATCTATAACTACAGTAGCACCATGGCTTCTTTAGTGCTGAATGACAGCTCACAGCTCACAGCTGACGGCTTTGAAAAGTTACCATACCAAATTATGTATCCTTGCGCCGAACCATATTATCTGCAAAAACATGTGTTTAGCAACTGTCACTTCTGACAGTCAAGATTTAGGTATATATACCTAAATGTTAACTGTCAGAAGTCAGCTGTGAACTGTCAGTCAGCACCAAAGAAGCCACGGGGCTACTGTAGTTCTCGACTACAAACATATTTTAGTGGCACGGCAGCTGTGACTACACAGTTGTACTAAGAAATTTATTTTGGAGGGGCTTCCTATAAAAGTACTGCCCTAAAGTCCTCAACTTAAACAGTCTTTATTGTTTAACATTAATTCATTATTATAATTCTTAGTGTTGATTTTATTATACTGGTACAATTTTTTTTTTTTAATTATAGCACCGTGTCTTACCCATTTGGGGTATACACTTAAGTACTAATTCCGCTAATGGGTTAGAAAATAGTAAGATTGAATTCAGAGGAAGTGAACCTACATTTGCATGGAGGGAGAGTGGAAAATCATTTAGGAAAAACTACCCCCCCTCCCCCCAGTTCACCCGATCAAGATTCGAACCTCGATCTCCCTGTTCTCGGCAGTATAGCTTAATATGAAATTAGTGTGTTAGTGGCCATCGAGCCGAGTAATGAAGCAAAAAAAATTGTAATCACATTCTTAGCCCGTTTAATTAGTGATGTAATGATAAATCATACCATAAACCATAAAGAAGTATTATTGAAAGCTTTTGATAACCTTTTAGATCAACTTTATAATTAATAAATTAAATAAGACTTATTTATAGAATCCCAATAATAATTATTTTTATTGTTATTTGTATGTTTTTTTTTGTTTTTGTTATTTTGTTGTTATCATCATCATCATCATGTCTTAATATTCATTCGGGCTATATGACTATGCACTAATTATGCTAATGATTTTATGATTTTAAGGAATAGAAAGGTTATACTTAGAGTAAATGTACCCACATTTGCATGGACAGAGTGGAAAACCTTTTTGGAAAAAACCCTCTCAGTACACCTGAATGGGATTCAAAGCTCAATATCGTCATAAGCTGTCTAGTCTACTGTGAGAGTAGCACCTTAGACCATGTGGCCAGTGAAGCGGGTACCAAATTTAAGTGACTTTTAGTAAAATGTTGGTGGGGAAAAGTGGTATTTCAGGGTTTAGATCATTATCTAACAATACAGTTTAAATAAGAACACATTGTCGGGGAATACTCTTGTGTACCAGATAATCAATTTGATTCCATCAGTCTCCACATATTGGGGGTTAAAAATACTCTTTAAATCACCTTTGTATGTACACTGTTATATGTAACAACTTCATCAAATCAAAAAATGTTAGTTGGCGGTATGTCAAATAGGTATGAATCAAAGCCACTGTTTTTTAATCTAAATTTTAATCTTAAGCCTAAGAGACACATTTTTATACAATGGTATGGTTTTTATTGTTTTAGTTCGTTATTTCTCATTGTATTTATTTTTATACTTAAATTATTATAGAAAATCAAAATAGTACCCAAATTTTAACTCTTTATTATAATGTATATCAAGTTCCAAAGCGCATCATCCTTATTCACTTACATGGTAAATTAATGGTTTGGTTGTTAAGTTTTTCTTAAAATAATATTGAGATTGGTACTAAGCTTGCTTTCCCAAAAAATGCAATAGTTTATTGTGTCATATATTCAGGTTTTCACAAAGAAATATTATAATACTTTTTTTCAAACAGGGAGTTAAAACGGAGTGTATTATTTATGGAGATATCTCATTACCACTGGGAAAGTATTTAGTAAAAAGTAAAAACGCCAGCAAGCAAAGTCACTAGTACCACTAACATACTACAAAATTATATCTAATATAACTTTAATGAGATTAACGCTATTTGCAGAGGAAATAATTTGGCATCATCATTGTGGATTTAAAAAAAATTCCAACAACAGATTGGATTTTTACTATTCGACAAATATTAGAAAAAAAGTGGCAACAAAACATGACTATATTTTACACATAGATTTTAAAAAAGCTTATGGTTCAGTTGATAGAAATAAATTATATGAAACTTTAGTTAAGTTTGGGGTATGTAAAAACTTGTCAGGGTATGGGTTGGATGTCATTTAAAATATATTTTGAATAGCTAATGGGTTGAAACAAGGAGATGCACTTTCCCCACTATTTTTTAACCTAACCTTGGAGTATGCTATTAGGGTACTGCAAGAGAGTAGGGAAGGGTTGATAATAAATGGTATAATGCAGCTATTAAGATGTGCAGATGATTTAGTTTTATTGGGCAATAAATAGTAAAGAAGGTGTTGCAAGAAATGCAGAAATTTTATTAGAAGCTACCCGCCTCGGTGGCGTAGTTGGCTAAGGCGCTTGTCATGTTGAGCTCGACTGCTGAGGACGAGGAGATCGAGGTTCGAATCTCGGTCGGGTGAACTGGGGGTGGTTTTTCCTAAATGGTTTTCCACTCTCCCTCCACGCAAATGCGGGTTCACTTCCCCTAATTCAACCTTCCCAATTCCTAAATCCATTAACGTATTTAGTACTTAAAGCGTATAACCTGAAGGGGTAGTAAGACGCGGTGCTAAATATTATTATTATTAGAAGCTAGTAAGGAAATAGGTTTAGATTATTATTATTAGCACCGCGTCTTACTACCCGTTCGGGTTATACGCACAAATAGGTTTAGAATTGAACCCTGAAAAGACTACATATAAAGAACACAGAATGAGGAAGTTAATATAAAGATTACTTTGAACAACCTTTCATTTGACATGGCTAATAAGTTTAAATATTTCGGAACAATTTTAACTAGCAATAACGATATTAGAGGAGAAATTAGGAAAAGAATATAGTTGGGAAATGCATGCTATTACTCGATCAGTAAGTTTTTGACCATGTGCCTGCTTTCAAGGCATTAAAAGGTCAGAATATGCCAAACAATAATTTTACTGGTTGTTCTTTGTGAGTGTGAAAAGTGGTCTCTTACCTTACATGATATAAACCAATTTAGGGTGCTCGGTAAAAAGGTCCTTTGGAAGATATTTGGTCCAAAAATGGATGAGGGGGGAGTGTTGGAGGTTATAAAATGATATACCCTATACTTATCACATTACATTATTAAGGTAATCAAGTCTCATAGATTAACATGGGCAGGACACGCAGTGCAAATGGCAGATTCTAGAACCTTGTTCAGGGTACTGACTGACAAACTCATTGGTAAGACCTAGACACTGATAGTAGGGTAACATTATAATGTACCTGAAAGAGATAGGGTGTAATGAGGTGGACTGGATAAGACTAGCTCAAGATAAATATAAGGTTTAATGTGGTGGACTGGATAGGACTAGCTCAAGATAAATATAAGGTGGACTGGATAGGACTAGCTCAAGATAAATATAAGGTGTAATGAGGTGGACTGGATAGGACTAACTCAAGATAAATATAAGGTATAATGGGGTGGACTGGATAAGACAAGCTCAAGATAAATATAAGGTGTAATGAGGTGGACTGGATAGGACTAGCTCAAGATAAATATAAGGTGTAATGAAGTGGACTGGATAGGACCAGCTCAAGATAAGGAAAGGGTGTAATGAGGTGGACTGGATAGGACTAACTTAAGATAAGGAAAGGGTGTAATGAGGTGGACTGGATAGGACACACTCAAGATAAATATAAGGTGTAATGGGGTGGACTGGATAAGACTAGCTCAAGATAAATATAAGGTGTAATGAGGTGGACTGGATAGGACCAGCTCAAGATAAGGAAAGGGTGTAATGAGGTGGACTGGATAGGACTAGCTCAAGATAAATATAAGGTGTAATGAGGTGGACAGGATAGGACTAGCTCAAGATAAATATAAGGTGTAATGAGGTGGACTGGATAGGACCAGCTCAAGATAAGGAAAGGGTGTAATGAGGTGGACTGGATAGGACTAGCTCAAGATAAATATAAGGTGTAATGGGTGGACTGGATAAGACTAGCTCAAGATAAATATAAGGTGTAATGAGGTGGACTGGATAGGACTAACTCAAGATAAATATAAGGTGTAATGGGTGGACTGGATAAGACTAGCTCAAGATAAATATAAGGTGTAATGGGGTGGACTGGATAAGACTAGCTCAAGATAAATATAAGGTGTAATGAGGTGGACTGGATAGGACTAGCTCAAGATAAATATAAGGTGTAATGAGGTGGACTGGATAGGACTAGCTCAAGATAAATATAAGGTGTAATGAGGTGGACTGGATAGGACTAACTCAAGATAAATATAAGGTATAATGGGGTGGACTGGATAAGACTAGCTCAAGATAAATAAAGGTGTAATGAGGTGGACTGGATAGGACCAGCTCAAGATAAATATAAGGTGGACTGGATAGGACTAGCTAAAGATAAATATAAGGTGTAATGAGGTGGACTGGATAGGACCAGCTCAAGATAAGAAGGGTGTAATGAGGTGGACTGGATAGGACTAACTAAGATAAGGAAAGGTGTAATGAGGTGGACTGGATATAGACTACTCAAGATAAATATAAGGTGTAATGGGTGGACTGGATAGACTACTCAAGATAAATATAAGGTGTAATGAGTGGACTTGATAGGACTAACTCAAGATAAATATAAGGTATAATGGGTGGACTGGATAAGACTAGCTCAAGATAAATATAAGGTTAATGGGTGGACTGGATAAGACTAGCTCAAGATAAATATAAGGTGTAATGAGGTGGACTGGATAGACCAGCTCAAGATAAATATAAGGTGGACTGGATAGGACTAGCTAAAGATAAATATAAGGTGTAATGAGGTGGACTGGATAGACCAGCTCAAGATAAGAAAGGGTGTAATGAGGTGGACTGGATAGGACTAACTAAGAAAGGAAAGGTGTAATGAGGTGGACTGGATAGGACTAACTCAAGATAAATATAAGGTGTAATGGGTGGACTGGATAAGACTAGTCAAGATAAATATAAGGTGTAATGAGTGGACTGGATAGAATAACTCAAGATAAATATAAGGTGTAATGGGTGGACTGGATAGACTAGCTCAAGATAAATATAAGGTGTAATGGGTGGACTGGATAGGACTAGCTCAAGATAAATATAAGGTGTAATGAGGTGGACTGGATAGACTAGCTCAAGATAAATATAAGGTGTAATGAGGTGGACTGGATAGACACTCAAGATAATATAAGGTGTAATGAGGTGGACTGGATAGGACTAACTCAAGATAAATATAAGGTTAATGGGTGGACTGGATAAGACTAGCTCAAGATAAATATAAGGTGTAATGAGGTGGACTGGATAGACAGCTCAAGATAAATATAAGGTGAATGGGGCGATAGGACTAGCTCAAGATAAATTAAGGTGTAATGAGGTGGACTGGATAGACTAACTAAGAAAAATAAGGTGTAATGAGGTGGACTGGATAGGACTAACTTAGATAAAAAGGGTGTAATGAGGTGGACTGATAGGACTAGCTCAAGATAAATATAAGGTGTAATGAGGTGGACTGGATAGGACTAACTTAAGATAAGATAAGGTGTAATGAGGTGGACTGGATAGGACTAGCTCAAGTAAATATAAGGTTAATGAGGTGGATTGGATAGGACTAACTTAAGATAAGGAAAGGTGTAATGGGTGGACTGGATAGGACTAACTCAAGATAAATAAAGTGTAATGGGTGGACTGGATAGACTACTCAAGATAAATAAAGGTGTAATGAGGTGGACTGGATAGGACTAACTAAGATAAAAAGGTGTAATGAGGTGGACTGGATAGGACTAGCTCAAGATAAATAAAGGTGTAATGGTGGACTGGATAGGACTAGCTCAAGATAAATATAAGGTGTAATGAGGTGGACTGGATAGGACTACTAAGATAAATAAGGTGTAATGAGGTGGACTGGATAGGACTAACTAAGATAAATAAAGGTGTAATGAGGTGGACTGGATAGGACTAACTCAAGATAAATATAAGGTGTAATGAGGTGGACTGGATAGGACTAACTTAAGATAAATATAAGGTGTAATGAGGTGCTGTGACTGCAGATAAAAGGTGGACGATAGCTACAAGATAAATATAAGGTGTAATGGGTGGACTGGATAGGACTACTCAAGATAAGATAAGGTTTAATGAGGTGGACTGGATAGGACTAGCTCAAGATAAATATAAGGTGTAATGAGGTGGACTGGATAGGACACTCAAGATAAGAAAGGTGTAATGAGGTGGACTGGATAGACTAACTCAAGATAATATAAGGTGTAATGAGGTGGACTGATAGGACTAACTTAAGATAAATATAAGGTGTAATGAGGTGGACTGGATAGGACTACTCAAGATAAATATAAGGTGTAATGGGTGGACTGGATAGACTACTTAAATAAATATAAGGTGTAATGGGTGGACTGGATAGGACTAACTAAGATAGAAAGGTGTAATGGGTGGAGTGGATAGGACTAACTTAAGATAAATAAAAGGTGTAATGGGGTGGACTGGATAGGACTAACTCAAGATAAATATAAGGTGTAATGAGGTGGACTGGATAGGACTAGTTCAAGATAAGGAAAGGGTGTAATGAGGTGGACTGGATAAGACTAGCTCAAGATAAGGAAAGGGTGTAATGAGGTGGACTGGATAGGACTAACTCAAGATAAATATAAGGTGTAATGAGGTGGACTGGATAAGACTAGCTCAAGATAAATATAAGGTGTAATGAGGTGGACTGGATAGGACTAGCTCAAGATAAATATAAGGTGTAATGGGGTGGACTGGATAGGACTAACTCAAGATAAAATAAGGTGTAATGAGGTGGACTGGATAGACTAACTCAAGATAAATATAAGGTGTAATGAGGTGGACTGGATAAGACTACTTAAGATAAATATAAGTGTAATGAGGTGGACTGGATAGACTAACTCAAGATAAATAAGGTGTAATGAGGTGGACTGGATAGGACTAACTCAAGATAAATATAAGGTGTAATGGGGTGGACTGGATAGGACTAACTCAAGATAAATTAAGGTGTAATGGGTGGACTGGATAGGACTAACTCAAGATAATATAAGGTGTAATGAGGTGGACTGGATAGACTACTCAAGATAAATATAAGGTGTAATGGTGGACTGGATAGGACTACTCAAGATAAATATAAGGTGTAATGAGGTGGACTGGATAAGACTAGCTCAAGATAAATATAAGGTGTAATGAGGTGGACTGATAGGACTAACTCAAGATAAATATAAGGTGTAATGAGGTGGACTGGATAGGACTAACTCAAGATAAATATAAGGTGTAATGGGTGGACTGGATAGGACTAACTCAAGATAAATATAAGGTGTAATGAGGTGGACTGGATAAGACTAGCTCAAGATAAATAAGGTGTAATGGGTGACTGGATAGACTACTCAAGATAAATATAAGGTGTAATGAGGTGGACTGGATAGACTAGCTCAAGATAAATATAAGGTGTAATGGGGTGGACTGAATAGGACTAACTCAAGATAAATATAAGGTGTAATGAGGTGGACTGGATAGGACTAACTCAAGATAAATATAAGGTGTAATGAGGTGGACTGGATAAGACTAGCTCAAGATAAATATAAGGTGTAATGGGGTGGACTGGATAGGACTAACTCAAGATAAATATAAGGTGTAATGAGGTGGACTGGATAGGACTAACTCAAGATAAATATAAGGTGTAATGAGGTGGACTGGATAAGACTAGCTCAAGATAGGGATAGGTGGCATATTTTTGTATGTGCGGCAATGAACTTTCGAGTTCCTAAAGACATACAGTAAATAAATAAGAATCAATGATAGTGAGTTTAAAATCCCTAATAGTTAATAAATGCTGTCAAGGTGTAAGTAATCCTTGACAACTAAAATAAAATTAGATTATATCCCTTCACCACTCATAAATAAAAATAAAAGCATTTCAAATTTGATTTGGATAGCACCCCTTGAATCCTTAATAATATTTGAAGATGTGAGATAAAATATTGAATTCAAGAGTTGAGAAAAATAAATCAAGATTTTTTTTTTTTAACTTTATATTGTAATTTTGTTTAGAGCTGTTATATGTACTGCTTTTTGGTGGTCTACCAGCATCAACCTAAAGTGTTGAGGGATTTTTTACTCTTAGCTCCTGACCATTTTTTACACCTGTTACTGTTTCCAGGCTGTGGCCTGGGTCAGTTTTTTATTCAAGCCATATATTTTCTGCTATGGACTGGCTAGGCCTCTTGTAGTTTCATAAGCCTTATAACCTAGCCTAACTTAAGACTAGGACAGGTACAACATCCAGCACCCAGCCGTCAATTCATCACTGTGAAAGGGTAAAGCTAAATTTCACCAATGATCAATTTTTCGGCCATGCTGGGAACCAAACCTAGGACCCTTGGCCACAGAGAAGGAAAGAACAGAGCCACAGCCCCTAGGTAAAAAATGTTGCACTCCTTTTCGAGGCTCTACTCCTTCAACGTTGGGATCACCAGTGACTACAGCGCAATCAATTGAGCATTTTGTAAACGACTCACTTTAAACTCAAATGTACTAGAAGGCAGATACAAAATATGAGCTCCTGTCGGCTGGCGGTCACCGAGAAAGCTTCAGGTAGCACCCTTCCTGTATCTAACCCCCCACCCCTACGTCAATTAGTACCCTAATTCTGCCACACAAATAAGTTTACTCTGACTTCATATTACAAAGAAAACTTGAAACACGAGGGATTTTTCTTTTCTTTTTTTAACTAAGAGACTGCAATTATTTATTAAGGATCATTGAGAAGAATTGCAGACGTTTAGAAATACCAATATACCAATTTATTGAAGAAGTGGTTAGATATTTTTTAATATTGTTTTCATCAAAATTAGGGTAAAAGTTCTGACCAGTTAAATAGTTAAAATTTTAATTATAGAGTGTGATTTAAATGTGTGATCTTATATAGAACCGTATAAAACAATCCAACAAATTGTGGCCCTATCAAAACATGACTATTTTATACCGTGTGGCCACCAATGCAGGTCTATAATATCTATTTGATGCTATGTATTTAAAATCATTAATGTATACTTGAAATAATTTAAAAACTGGTAATTTCCCGATGTAAATTAAAATACCTACACTCAAGTAATTAAAGTTAAAACAAAAATGTTGGGATGGTTTTAAATAGTTGTAAGGGTTTCTGTTATTTAATATTACGTAGTAAACACTGAAGTTAAACTGTTGTATTTTGTGTGAGTACATGGATGTAGGCCGGATAGTAAACTATGATGTAGCATTGTGGCTTATAAAATACGGCTATAGACTAGTCTAGTCCATTAAAATATTGATGTCACCTTTCAGGGTAAACCGATTGTTGGCTACATAGATATTATTTTGATATGAGAGGTACAAAATAAATAGGTATCTCAAAATGCTTTCCTATTTACTAGTTAACATATTTTATTATTAAATGAATTGTTTTTGAATAGGATCTAACGAATATGTAACTTAACACATACAATTTTAACTTTTTTTATCATCACAAATCAAGATTATATACTTATTGGTTTTACTGTTCGATCTTTTAAATTTGCTTGCTATCTTGCATACATAATAGAACGGAAATTTCACTGTGAACTCTGCATGAATACATTAACAAAGTATGATACCAGCATGGAGTCATGGTATGATTATTAAATTTTTCATAGGGCATATCTCAATAAAGGGTATGATGACTTAAGGAATCTCAAATCCCCCACAATTATGTTCACACACATATCCTAGAAACATTTATTGAGCAATTTCCTTATGTGCAGCACAAAGAAGGTATTGTACATATAATGTTAGGAAAGGCATTGAAGAAAATAAGGATAATATATTCTCATTAACTGAGGCAATGCAAAAAGCACAATCTATTTTGCACAAAGCCACCTCCTTAAAGTTAGAATCCACAATCACGTGTTGTGGACTGCAAAGGAGAATATTTAATGTTTAGGGAAACAGACGCAGAAAATATGGAACATATTACACCAATAATCTCATCTCGTTGAGTGAACTTTGGAGAGTTGAGTACTTGTGACTTTAAGCTGATTTTTATCCTAATTTAATGTAATAAATTAACTGTGTTTTGACATATTTCTATGAATCTAGACTCTTGTCTCAAAAGTAATATTTGTGGCATGTTCCATTTTGAAATGTTAGAATAATGTAAGAATGTATAAGTAGTTTTAATGTTGAATAGTTGTGATTGTTTTACAAACAAAACAGCTGTTTGGCTTAAGCTTATGTTAACAGCTTTGGCTTTTAAATAGTAGGTTTTGATAAGAGGTATGTTTCAATAAAACACTTAAATTGTTAAAGTGTGTAAACACTCAAATAAGTACCGATTTTTAACTAAATACTCTTCAAAAGACTATAGAACTATAGTTGATAGGTTAAAAATAAATACAATATTAAAATAATTGGATATTATGACTGTATAAACTCAAAAACTTACATAAGTGGCCAATGTAATATTTAGTACTTTTTGCATCTCAAATTGTGATTATTTTACTCCATAGTGCCATTGAGCTTTTAGTTGAAAGTTGTTTTAAGAATGTATAGAAGTGTGTTTGCACCATTGAAGTGTATAAGACTATGATTTGTGCTCATCTTTACGTAAATAGACACATTTTACTTTCTCTCGACACCTTGAAAAGAAAAGTACTTTGCTCGTAAGAAAGATTCAAATGTTGATAATTGTAAACCCCCCCTCCCAAAACCGAAAAGGTGTTGGTTTGCGATGCCGTCTACCTGTGTGTCTACATCCAGAACTAAAGCCGACATCATTTTACTGATCAGGCTAAAACAGAGTATATATGGATTTATAAGGTTCCCCTGAGGAGTTTTCGGAGTTAGATATCTTACTCTAAAATTGAGGGTAGTTTACTAAAGGTAAAAAAAGAAAGAAAACAAGCTATCTTGAAATCCACTGTAACAATTTTTTATTAAATTTCGTATCTGGGCATTGTTTATCATCATAAACTAATCATCCCATGAACACCCCCACGAAAAGGTAAGAAATTACTGATCACCCCCACCCAAAAAATTCTTACGTAATTCTTGAAAGGTCCCTAGCCTCCGATCTATTGGCAAATATTTTTTTTAAATTTTTGTCTCGGAAAATGGGAGTTTATTATGCTTTTTGATGAAAATATGTAAAATCTGTAAAATAAGAATAATGAACAATATGTTTCTTTCATTTATGTCTCTTGGTGGAATGTGATGGTAATTTTTTCCATCATGTTTCTGTCAAAATGTATATTATCTGGTTTCGCAAATATTACAAGTTTTAAGTAAATGTTTCTATTTTTAGACAAAATAGAGAGAAAGTCTGTTTGGTTCACCATACCATTTAAATATTGAGGTTAATTATTAGCCTTAATAATATAAACACAAGTTAAGGCCCTACTACACAACTTATAAACTTGTTTGTAGTTTCGTCTTTATTAAAACATTATTTCTCACTTGGTAGTTACCAAAACTAATATCATAGAAGAATCATCTATTGAAAACATTTATCCAAAGTTAATTTCGGACAAATAGTCCATTTCAACAGCAATTTAAAAATAATATATCTAAATATTAGAAGTATAAATCACAAATATAAGGATTTATTATGTTTTTCTCTCTTATATTAAAATAAATATTGATCTAATAATATTAACATGAGTCGGGATATACTGGGATGAGACATTATTGCTTTAAATTCCAAACTACAGGGCCAATTATGCCCGTAGAGACAATAAATTAGGTGGGGGAGTTTGTGGTTTTGTTAGAAGAGCTTAATTGTTTCAAACATGGACATTTGAAACTTTTAGTTAAGGTTCCTTTTTGGCTATAGACCAGAGATAAGACTGAATTTTGTGAAATTCATCAACCTTTAAGAGATGAAAAAGGGGGTTCAAAAGTTTCAAAATTCACTGAGCATGCATTTTTTGAACTAGTGGACATAAAGCCTTGAAATTTAAAATGAATGTTTCTTTATAGAATTGGGTGAGAAATATTTAGGGTTTTTCAAATTTAATCACCTAAAGGGGGATAAATGGGGGGAAAGGGGCAGTAAATTCTATGTCCACCAATCAAGATGAAATTTGATATATGGGGGTTTATTGGGTCGCAGAATACTAATATGAAATTAATTTCTGTACGGCAACCACACGATGGTTCCCGAGGTGCGTTGGTAAGAAGTGTGTTCAAGACTACCAAAACTAATATAAATAAATACTTTCCAGGGTGATAGAATATTGAAATTGTGCAGACAACAAATGGGACCACTCCAAATAATTATAAAAGTATGAACAGTTTTGTTTAATAAGTGCGACTCTGGGACATAGGGAAGAGGATATAAACAGAATAAAAACCTTTTGTGAGTGCTAGAATACTTAAATTTGATAGTCGTTTAGGAGGACAACTCCAAATAACCAAATAAGTCTTAAAAATGGAAACTTCTAAATGATAGTTATAAAAATGAGCTGAAATATTTACAAAACTAATAGAAACAACTAATTCCCAGTGTGGCAGAAAATTGAAATGTATAAGTAAATTAAAGGGACATGTCAAATTACTATAAGTATGTACATTTTTAATTCAAATGGGACCACGAGAAATAGGACAGGGGTGGGGATAAGAGTTTATAAAAATAAAAACAACTTTTAGCTGTGATGAAATATTTAAATTTGGCAAATAGATAGAATGAACTTTCAAAATAACCAAATAAATATTAATATTTAAAATTTATAGGTGGGAGTTGAAGAAATGGTAGGGGGAAAGGGGGAGGGGGGGGGCTCAACATTTACAAAAACTAATACATTCAACTACTAATCTGTGTGGTAGAGAGCTTAGATTCTTAGGTCTACGGATCACTCTAAATAAACAAAAAATGTGAAATTTTTAAATCTTAGGTATGGGAAATGGGGAGGGGGAAGCTACAGCTAGAAATAACTTTTGAGATGAGGTTAGAAATTAAAATTTGAAGGACAAGAAGAAATAAAACTTCAGATATCCAAATGAATGTTATAATTTAAAATTTCTCAAAGGGGATTGGAAGTTTGTTGAGCGGTTAAAAACTTACAAAACTATTAGAAACAACCTCTTCTCAGTGTGGTATAAAACTAAAATTCTGCATATAGACAAAGATACCACTCCAAAAACTATAAAAGTCTAAAATTTTTAAAGTTTATAATAGGAGACCATTAAAAAAAGGGAGTTTATAGACAAAATTAAGTATGGTAGAAAGCGGGAAGGGAGACGGAAGGCTAAAATTTTCAAAACCAGTGGATAAACTACTTTTATGTGTGATATAAAACTGGAATTCGTCAAGCAGAGATAGGGACAACCCAAATTAACTATAAAGTCTGAACATTTTAAATTTCAAATGAGACTACATGAACTAGGGCAGAAGAGGGTGGGGGAGGGGTTAGGGGGGTACATGGAGGAGGAGGTAGAAAATTTAATTTGTCAGGAATGTAGAGGTATAACTTCAAATAACCACAAATACATTTTAAATATTAGTTATTTCTAAGGAGGCAGGTGATATAGTGGGTCTAAAATTTTTAAACCATAAAAGACTAAACTACTTCTCCAAGTGTTAGATGAATGACATAAGTCAGGTGGGTTTAAAGACCAACTCAAATATTATCAAGGCCTGAAACATTTCAAAATGAAGGCTCGGAAAATAGGGAGTAAAGGTCCCTCAAATATTTACAAAGCTATATAAATACAATTTTTGTAGAGAAATAAGCTTGAAATTTCGCCATGTAATTTAATAATAAAATAGGTTTGAGTCACTAGACAGTGATACATTGTTCACATTAATTAATTTAAAAAAATTCTAATCTAATGCCGCTATGCTCATGACAGATATTCCAACAATTGTTTACATCACCAAGTGAAGAAAATTAAACTATATCTTTCTACTGGAGCGATATTTATTTATTTTGGACAAAAAATTATTTTGATGAAAAAAAACTGCAAAAAACATTGGCATTTTCTCGCGTTTCGTACATTCTTGAACAAGTGGAATTTCAAAATTGAAGCCCAAGAAATGGTAGCACTTAAAATGTATACAACCAAAATATAACATTCTTTACGATGTGGTTAGGTTGACATTTGGTAGCCACGGAAAATATCATATAAAAATAACCAAGTAAGTCTTAAAATTTCAAATTAGAATAACTGTGGAAGCTAAGGAGGGTGAGGGGGACAGAGGGGTTTGGAAATGAGAGTAAATTGCCATCTTTCCAAAGAAAATATACTTTTATGCATGAAAGAATATTTAAATGTGCCCATTTGATAAAACACATAACCATAAAAGTTAGAAAGTTTGGAATTCGAAATTTTACTGATGGGAAATGGGAGGGGCCTCTAAAATTTCCTAAGCTATAAAAACTCAATATGTTCCAAATGCGGGTACACTTTATACTAATTAAACCTCCCTCATCCCTAACACCATAGCGTAATTAGTAGTACATAAGCGTATAACTCGAACTAATATTAAGTTACAATGCTAACAAAATAACAAAATAGAAAATGTTATTGATGTTGATGTTGAACACACAAAATATCTATTTTCTAAAATGCTCTTTTTATAAAAATTGACTGTAGTAAGACATTTGGAACATTAAATTTGTAAAGGCAGAGGAATAAAGTTTATACTAAAAGTAAATCAACACACAAACTAAAGCCTATCTTAAAGTGGATACATTATATTTACAAATACACAGCTGTTATCGCATATCTAGGAGCGACATAACAATTAAAATAAACAAATTCAAGTGACATAACTTGAAAACCATGATTCTCTTTGGATAATAATGATGCTTCATAATTGTTTCTGTAAAATAGTCTATTATTTAATTTATGTTCGTTGGTGAAATGTGATGCTTTTTTTTCAAACATGTTTTTATGATCATGCTTAGGTAAAGATTGCATTGTCATTGGAGTGCGACGGCCGCCCTGCGATTGCGCTCGTTTGTGCACTCAGATTGTAAACTAGGTAATATTTTCCTTCTAAGATGTTTTATTTGTTAACTGCCATAACTGAGCTGTGATTGCAATTGTTAGCTAAGGATTGTACACGAAGGAACTTTCAAAATTATGACAGCTGGACCAATAGAGTAAGGATGTTATAGCTAAATACGTCAAAGCTTGATCTAGTACATTATGAAATCAAAGTGACCAGAATATTATGAAATATATTAGTTTCCAAATTAGTTTGACACATATTTTAATCAAATTTCTGTTAAATCTTATTTCTTTATTATTGCTGTATTGATATTTTGATGATATTGATTTTAATTTTAGTTTCAAATCTATCCAAACTACATAATCAGAATTTTTTCTTTAATTTAGTAGATAATTTTTATACCAAACACTTATAACTATAGCTGTGATTGGGTAAAGTTAAGAGTATTTTTTTCATACATCATTTTCAGACTTTATTTTATTATAAACTGATTTAAAAGCGGTTTTATTAAATCCCATTTCACATTATATTAAATAATAATACTGATACTTAGTGCCGCATCTTACTACCCGTTCGGGTTATACGCTTATAGGTTAGGATTTGAGAAGGTTGTATGTAGAGGATGTGAACCCACATTTGTGTGGAGGGAGAGTGGAAACCCATTTATGGTAAACCACCCCAGTTCAACTGAGCAAGATTCAAACCTTGGTATCCCCATCTAGGCAGTCTAGCTCAATACAAAACTAGTGTGTTAGCTAACTATGCCACCAAGGTGGGTATTAGTATAAGATAATGTTGAATATAATCATTCCAGTGTTTAAAATAAGGGGTGTTACCGATACCAAATATATACTTAGGAAACTCTTTCCATTGTATTTTCCATGGTTTTAACTTTCTTTTAGTTAATAAAGTAGCATATCACTTGTGTATTTTGTTTATATTAATTTGACAACAAAATGTAAAAATAAATGCAACCTTTACAACTTAAGTATTTAATTTTAATTACTGATATATTTTATGCGCTGTGTTTTACTTCCCATTACAGCTATCCGTGTATTTACTTCAATAGAAAAGGAATGAGGAAAGTAAAATTTTTGGGAAATGTGCCCGTATTTGCATTGAAGAAGAGTTATAAATATTTTTTTAAAAAAAACACTCCTATTACATTGATCGTGATTCGAACACTGATATTGCAGTTATTTGAAGTTCAGTTTAGTGAAAAAGTGAATTCTAAAGAATTGTGATCGCAGATGCTGGTCACAAAATATTTAATAAATTATTTACAAGTGCATTTCCAAGACTAGTGTCTCTTACGTTTAAACTGTAGAAGAACTGGCATTGTATATTTGGGTCCAACACTCTCAATTGTTTGAAAAGTTTTGTTCAATGAAAGGGGGGTGAGGCTGGATAAGGGATTACTGCTACCTAAACTATTGTACTCTGAGAGACAGCAGCTCTTAGCTCTCAGCTTGTCTTTCTCACGAGGAACTTTTTTCAAGTGAATTGTTTTAAATAATTCTCACTTGGAAGCGCTGTTATCACTGGATATTTTAAGTTTTACCTGATTTGAGGGGCATAGCAAATCTCCGTAAGGTTACATGTCCGTTATTTCATTGTCTGTGCCCTTGGCTCAATTGACAAACACGCTATTGACTGAGCAAAGGTGTATAATTCCTGACCATTTCATATACATATATATTTATTTATTTTCCCATTTATGTTGTCATTGTCGATATAAAACATCCTAATTTCATTGGTAATTGGTAATTTGGTGTATCAAGTTAGGTCTGTTGTGTTCTTAATAGCCTTCAGTCGTTTAATCCATATTCCCATTCTAGGCCTAATTTAGTAATTACTAAAATGTTTTACTATAGTGAAGAGTGATGCTTTAAGTCATTCTGCTGACAAAGGAGATCCTGTGTTCTAATTACAGAATGACTTCTATGAATCAATGAAAACAATTAATTTTGGAGGAGATGGAAGATTAGTAATAGTCTCTGGGTATATGTGGAGTTGGCTGACTTGTCTCAACAATTCTAGGAAAAACTTATAAACCAGGCCCCAGACCAATAATTTTACAAATAACTGAATGTGTGAATTTTATAGTGAATGTCTTTCAGTAAAATAGTTAACATTTAGTTACTAAATACATTTCTGCTATTCCATTATAATTGTATTTCCTCTTATGTTTATAATTTTTTCCAAGATTTTAATTTGAGTTGGAGATTTAGGATTCAAAGATGAAATGAAAATTCGAATTTGTGATGTGGATTAGTAAAATAGTGTATTTGACCCATTTTAAAAATTTACCTTTTAATTTCAGCGAGTATTTCATCATCAACAGGATCTTCTTTACTTGGATCAACAGGGTCTAAAAGTCCTTGATCCTCAAGTTCTTTTCTGATCCGACGTTCCATCGACATAGAATTGTTGTTGTGAAGTTCCTTGAAAAATGTGACACAAAAATTAATGCATTGATAAATTTAACAGTAGTTTACCTTAAAATGAAATAAATATTAGGATTAATGAACATGATTGATTCTGTCTCCGTAGCTAGCAGGGCTAGGGAGTCGGTACGCTAAGCCTTTGATTCCTCTATTTTTTTACTGTTCAAACTCCTTCATAAATGGCTAATACATATTAATTAGTAATGACAAATAGATTCCTTAGGGTGTCCAGCAAAACTACATTTTAAGACTCCTTGACTTTTCCAGGATTCCTAAAGCCCTTTTCCAACTTTTATAGTCACTATTATATTATAAACATGATTTTATTAAGATCATATTTAATGAAATAATATTTTTAGACACACATCCTGAAGTTTTGTCACTAAGATGAGGCTAAGGATTTCAGCCTAAGCAATGGTTATTAGGTGCAATTTAAGTCAGTCATATTGAGCATTTAAAAATACACCTTAGAAGAGCACAGTTTAAAATAGTTGAGAGACATATTCTTCTTTAAGTTTCTTCTTTCTATAATGTATTTGAATTCTCGTGCATGCATGGTAAAGACACAAGGTAGACAGGTGGAAAAATAACACGAAAAATAACATAGTGACTGAGAATTTAGATTCGTATGTTCAACTGGTACAAATGTGCTAAACGAGATTTGTGGTTTTAACTGGAAGAAAAATTATATTTTAACTATTATAACGGGTAGTAAGATGTGGTGCTAGTAAAAAAATAATAAAAATAAAATATAATAATAATAATAAATAAATAAAATATAAATAATAATAATAATAATAATAAAGTGGTAGTCTTAGACCTCATGGGGCCATACCCCCGAAGTCGCAGAGGAAAGAAGTTCATCCTAGTGATTACGGATCCTTCTCAAGATGGGTAGAAGTATTCCCGCTCGCGTCAAAGAGGTCAGACAGATAATCCAGACGATGGAACAACAATTCTTCCCCCGATGGGGATATCCAAAACATCTCTGTCCGACAAACGGTCCACGTTATACCCGAGCTGGGCCAAGCCTGTCAAAAGTGGGATGTCAAAGCCTGGGACAACCCCAATCTTCCCCTCGAGCCACCCCCGGAAAAAAGGGGAATCGGGAAAATAAAGAAGGGAATGGACTCCAAAATTCGGAGAATCTCGAGAATAGGATCCCTACCTGCCTATGATCCCTTCAATCTACAATGCAGCAAGAATGGGGCCCGGAAAATGTCCCTAGTGAACTCCACTTGGCCAAACTCTTACAGACCCGGGGAGTGGAGGTTTGAAACCCCAGTACGCGAGCGGAAGACAACGAGCCCCAGCCAGGAACCCTCCAAAGAGAAGAACAGGCAGAGTCAATCAACCCAAATTCCAACAACGGTTCCCCCACCCTCCAGCAGGGCGCCCAACCCTTTAAACGGTGTTTGGAAACTGGTCCCACCCAACCCCTTTTAAACGCAACAGGGGCCCTACTACGGGCTTTGCCCCCAAAGGGAAGGCCCCCTACCCGGTGAGAAACGAAGAGGGGGGTCTATGGGTTCCCTACCCGAATGGTGACCCAAAAAAATACCCGGGAAACAGCTGCGTCCCGCACCCCCAGTGGTTTATCAGGAAGCAACAGCTACAAAAAAGACCCCCAAAAAGTGGACCCCGAGCCCATAGCTCTGGGGACCCAAGGAGTGGACCCTCCTCCATCAAGTAGTGCAGAATGGAAATACCCGACTTCGCCTCGCCGACGCAATCCTCCCAAGACAGTGTGAGGCCGAAGATCCGGGCACTAGTACCAAGCACCATGCGTGGTCACACAACCCGTGCGGTACGTAACACACGTGCGTGAGTGCGCCAACACGGGAGTGGCCCCCCAACAAGGCGTGACGTGAACATATGATGCGTGGTTACAAACCCCGTGCGTGACGTGAAAAATCATGATGCGTGGTTACCAAAAACCCCGTGCGTGACGTGACATCATGGTGAGTGGTTACACAACCCCGTGGTGATGTGAACATCTGTTGTGGTTACACAAAACCCGTGCGTGAGTGAACATCATGATTGTGGTTACACAACCCAGTGCGTGACTGGAACATCATGATTCGTGTTACACAAAACCCGTGCGTGACGTGAAATATGATGCGTGGTTAAAAACCCAGTGTGACGTGAAAAATCATGGTGGATGGTTTTAAACCCAAACCCCGTGGTGACGTGAACATCATGATGCGTGGTTACACAACCAGTGCGTGACGGAACATCATGATGCGTGGTTAACAACCCGTGGTGACGTGAACATCATGTGGGGTGGTTAACAACCAGTGCGTGACGTGAAAATCACGGAGCGTGGTTACAAACCCGTGCGTGACGTAAAAATCATGGTGCGTGGTTACACAACCCATCGTGACGTAAAACTCACGGTGAGTGGTTACACCACCCAGTGCGTGACGTGAACATAACGGTGCGTGGTTACAAAAACCCCGTGGTTTACGTGAACATCACGGTGCGTGGTTACACAACCCAGTGTGTGACGTGAACATCACGGTGGTAGTTACACCCAAACAGTGCGTACGTGAACATCACGGTGGTGGTTCAAACCCAGTGCGTGACGTGAAAAAATAATGGTGCGTATTTACAAACCCAGTGGTGGTTAACAACCCAGGGGCGTGAGTGAACATCACGGTGCGTGGTTACACAACCCAGTGGTGGGCGTGAACATCAGGTGAGTGGGGTTTCACAACCAGTGCGTGACGTGAACATCATGGTGGTTAAAACCCAGTGTTTTGAGGAACCCCGGGTGGTTACCAAACCAGTGCGTGCGTGAACAAACACGGTGGTGGTTACAAACCCGTGGGGTGACGTAACACCGGTTGGTGGTTACAAAAAACCCGTGCTGACGTAACAATGGTGCGTGTTAAAAACCCCCGTGGTGGTTCCCCAACCCCGTGCGGGACGTGAAATCGGTGCGTGGTTACACAACCCGGGCGTGAAGGGGGAAAAATCACGGTGAGTGGGTTTCACAACCCCGTGCGTGACGTGAACACTGTGTGGTTTCCAACCCCTGTGTCGTGAACATCACGCGCGGGTTACAAACCCCCGTGCGTGAGGAAATCAGGGGTGCCGTGAACCGGTGAGTGGTTAAAAACCCTGTGTGACGGAAATACGTCTGGTTAACCCCGTGGTGGTTATAACCCCGGTTTTAGTAATATACGGTGCGTGGTAAAACCAACCATTGTGTTAGCACTCAGAAAAAATGTAAAGTGTGGCCCAAAAGGGCCGATTATGTGGGTAATTTGGTGGGCCTAAAAGGCCTTTTCTGTTGGTATTTTTTTTTCCCCAAAAAAAAGGGCTGATTATGTTTTTATTTTTTTTATTGGTGGCCCTGAAAACCCCCAAATTTTAAATTTTGGGGGTTTTTTTGGGGGGCCCCCTAAAAAGGGCCATCTTATGCCATGTTTTTTTTTGGCCCCCAAAAAAGGGTTGTAGTGTTTTTTTCGTTTTTTTATTATTTATTTTTCATATTTTAAAACGTTTTTTTTTTCTGTTTTAAAAATTTAAAAATTTTAAAAAATTAGCCGAAAAGAATCTTAAAAAAAAAATTGGGTTAATTAGAAATGAAAAATAATTTAAAAAATTGTGTAGCCCGGGGGTTTTCACCCGTGTGCAAGTCCCAAAAGCCGTGGGGGGGATTGATTTTGCCTCACTGTTTTTTTGGGCCCTTTGGGTATTTTTCCCCCCCCTTTGCACCGGCCGCCCCAACCACCCCCCCTACTCCCTTTGGCCCCCCCCACACCCCATTTTTCTCAAAAGCCGTCCGGACGCTTTTCACCACTGTGCAGGCCAAAAGAATTCCCCTTTTCCCTATTGGCTCGTTTGGGGGGCCCCAAATTTTCAATTTTTTTTCCCCCAAACCCAAAGGGGGTTCCCCCTTTTCTTTTTTTTGAAAGGGCCCCAAGCAGCAGCGGAGGGTATAAAAAGGGTTTAAATTCTAGAGGATTCATGGTGACCAACCGGGCAACCACTTTTAGGGAAAGAAAAAAAAAATTTTTTCTTTTTTTTTTAAGAGCGATTTTGTTGTTTTTCCCCTTTCCCGTTCCTCCTCCACCACCCATTTTTGTCGGAAATCTTCCACTCCCACCCAACTACGTTGTCGGTCTACCCCAACCCCCCCCCCAAACTCCGTTGGGGTACTATTCCTACCTCCCCCCAACTCCTTTTTGGGGGTACTATTTCCCCCCCCTCCCACCGCGCTCACGTTGGGGTATTTTTTTCCCCTCCCCCCACGCGCTCACGTTGGGGGGACTTTTTCCCCTCCCCCCCACCGCGCTCCTTTAGGGGGACTACTTCCTCCCTTTTTTAAAAGGAACTCACTTTGGGGATTTTTTTCCCCACCTTCGGCAACTAACTTGGGGGACTACTTCCTACCCCCCCCGGACTACGTTGCCGGTTTTTTCCCCCCCTTTCCTACCCCCCCCGGGGAAAACCCCCCCCTTGGGGCCCCCCAAAAATTTTTCCCCTTCCCCCCCCCTTTTTCCCAAAATCACTTTTGGGAAACTATTCCTACCTCAAAGGAACTCACGTTGGGGGACTACCCCCCCCCTTTCCAAAAACCAACTCACTTGGGGGACCCCCCTTTCCCCCTTTACCTCCCCCCGCTCCGTTGCCGGGATATTTTTTTTTTTTTCCCTTTCCATTTCACTCACGTTGGGGGACTACTTCCCTACCTCCCACCGCGCTCACTTGGGGTACAAATTCCCCTCCCTCCCACCCATTTCACGTTGTGGGAAACTACTTCCTACTCCACCCGACTCACGCCCCCGGGGAAATACTTCCTACCTCCCACCGATTTACGTTGCGTATATTTCCCCTCCTCCCCCCGGGACTCCGTTCCCGGGGTATACTTCCTCCCCTCCCCCCGACTAGTTGTGGACCTTCCTCCCTCCCACTGCGATCACTTGGGCCGGTACTATTTCCCCTCCCCCCCCCCGGGGGTTTTTCCACTTTTGGGGGGGTTTTACTTTTCCCCCCCCTTTTCCCCCCCGCGCCACTTCCCGGACTTTTTCCTCCCTTTCCATTTAAAAACTTCACTTTTGCCGGGATACTTCCTACCTCTAAAGGCCCACTCAGTTGCGGAACTACTTCCTACAACCACTGCGACTCATTTCCCCCCGGGGACTCCCTCCTTTACCCCCCAAATCTCACCATTTAGCTGGTCCCCCGTCATCGCTGTTCCACGGGGTGGTATACCCCCCCCCGCTCCGGCAAAGCCCCCCAAGGCCCCCGCCACCCCCCAAAAAGTCACCCCGGGGGGCTGCACTTTGAAAATGAACCCCTACCCCCAAAGACGCGTTTTGGGGGTGAAAAACCCTTTTCAGTTTTTCTTGACCTTTTTTAAAAAATTTTTTTAAAATTGTTATTTTTAATAATAATATTTTTTAAAATTTTTTTAATTGACGTGGGGGAAAATTTCAAATTTAATTTTTAAATTTAATATGACATTTAAGCTTTCTTTTTTTCCTTTTAAATTTTATTTAATTTTTTCCTTACCAACAAAAATTTTTCTTTAAAATTTTTAAAATTTTTACAATTTTTGGGGTCATTTTAAACAAAAAACCCTTCCTAAGCTCCTAGTCCCAAAAAATTAAATGGAAACCCCAATAATATGACATAATCATCCCCGCAATCTAAAAACCCTTAAGGACATAGGCTTACTGTAAGTACTTTTGATCTTCTTTCATCCCTTGGAAAAAAAAATAATCCTACACTCACCCAATTTAAACAAAAAAAATGGAAAAATTTTTTTTTAAAATTAAAATTATGTTTAGAAAAGGGAAAAAAAATTATTAATTATTCTTCTTTAAACCCAAAAAAAATTTTTTTTTCTGGTTCCAATTTTAGTTTTTAAAAAAATTTCCCCTTTTTGGGGCCCGATTTGGTTCATTAAAAATAATTTAATTTCATTATTGGTTTGGTTCAACCCCCGATTTTTTTTTTTTTTGGGGAAAAAGGTTTAAGGGAAAAGGGGGTAAAAATTTTTAAAAAAAAGGACAAAAATTGGGTTTTAAAAATAAAAAAAAAACACAGTTCCCTTTACATTGTCCCCCGGGGCAAAAGGAAAAGGTTGTTTTAAAAAAAAATCAACGTCCCACCCAATCCCTAAACCAAAATTCATTCTATCAGAAAATCGGGAGGGTTTGGGGAAAAGTGCAATGCAATTTTCCCCAAAAGGAAACCAAACATTACAAAAGGGGGAAAAAGAAAAATTGTAGGCCCTATCATTTTTTTCCATTTCAATTATCCCCCTTTTTTGTTTTTTTTCCCTTTCCCCCTTTTTTAAGGAAAATGGTAAAGAATGTTTGGAATTTAACCATTTTTCTTTTTCTTTCCCCTTTTTTGTCTTTTGGGTTCATTTTTAGGGGAAGGTTTTTTACATGTTGCACTTCCTCCGATGATTTCCCCATAAAATGAAACCTAAGGGTTTAGGGGCCGGGGGGAATAGCAAGAATTTTTTTTCAACAGGCAGCCTCTTTGTCCAGTGCAGCTTGTAAAGGTGAAAATTTATTTTTTTTTATTGAAAAAACCCCTTTTTGTTTTTTCCCCCCTTTTTTTGTTTTACCCAATTTTCCCCCTAACTTTTTTCCAATGTACAAAAAAAATATTTTTTTCCCACTTTTATTTCTTTTTTAAATGGCCATATAAAAAACAAGATATGGTATTGAAAGGGGTTTTAAATTTAGATTTTTTTTAAAATTTAAAAAATACGTAAGTATGTTTTGGATTGAAGGCCATCTTCATTTTTTAAAAAAAAAAAATTTTAAATAGTAATTAAGCTAGCATACAGTGCACAATTTTATTTAATGAAGGGTTCACTCAAATAAAAAACTTTTAAATTTTTTCTGTCTATTTAACTTAACCTAAATTTTGTAGTGCCTGTACTTTTTTAAAACAAATTTGTTTGTTTTTTGGGTTTTGATTTTATTACTGTCCTGAATATCATAGTAGCCTTTCAAACAAATTTGAAAATGAATTCTCCCCTTATTTTAAATCATTCTGAATCTTATCATTGGGGAGAAAAAAAGAAAATTTAAGAAAAAAAACAAATATGGCTACCATCAAAAAATTTTCAAACATGAACCCAAAAAAGGGGGAAAGGGACATTAACACATACAATTAAGAAAATAAAAAAGTGGATTTTGGGGGGGTTAAATAAAATAAAATTTACAAGACCCAGCTGTAATTGAGTATATTCGAAAAAAATTTAAAATGATACTTGAACACGGGGAATCCCCCCTGGGGCCCTTTGACTTTTAGGTCAATCTCTACCCAAAAGGTTTCCCCCGGAATCGTCTCGGCAAGGGGGTCACTCTTCACTCATATTTTAAGGAAAAGTTTTTTGAAGGATAAATGGAGATCGGGGGTCCCAAAGAGCTATCATTGATGTAAAACCCTTTGGGCGATCTATTGTAGTTTTTAGCTCCAAATGTACAAATCCCCTTGTACACTCCAAGCAAATTAATATGGAAGAAACCCAACGCTATACATTAGTATATGCAAAAACGAAGCATGGGAGATGAAATGTAGTTATTGAAACAAAAAATCGACTTGTCCATCAAAGTCTCTACCTTAAAATATGAAGGGAAAAATGTTTTTTAGCACAGGATGACCCCTGGATAGATAAGTGGTAGAGCATAGAGGGGGAAACCAAGGTCCTGGGTTCGATTACCGTGTTTAGGTATTTTTTCAATCTATTATAAAACTAGTTACAGTCATCCCAAAATTTTAATTTTTTACCCCCAAAAGCTTTGCCAACCATATATACTTAAGTGATGCGTTGTTTTTTCCCAATCTTAATCTCTTGGGGTGTAAAGGTATTTGTAGCATTTGCAGATGAGTCAAACCCAGTCAATGGGGGGGTGTGTCATCAATGATGTTTTTTGGGGGGGGATTTATAGCCCCCGTTTAAACAAAAAAAATGCCCCTTAAATATGAGTGAAAAAATTATCTGAGCCCCGGACAATCCCCGGGGAAAATCAGTGGTAAGCATTGTTTACAAAGCCAAAAGTTCCCGGGGGTTAACTTTCCCCCGTCCTGGGGGATTTTTTAGGGGGTTTGAAAAAAAACCCAGAAAAAAATTTCCATCTGTGTGTTTTACCCCCGGGGGTTTTTTGGTTAAAACCCTTTTTCTCGCATTTTTGTTGGCTGGGTACAAGGGGTTTCTTTTCTCAAGTCATGCAAAACCCCATTTAAAGTTAAAGGGGAAAAAAATTCATGTGTTTTCACAAAATCTATTCACTATGTATCGATGTGAAAACTATTTAAAAAATTAGTGGGTTTCAACTTCTTGGGCCCTAATTTCTTTAGTTATGTTTTGGCATGAAAAATACCCCCCCCAAAACCTCCCTTAGTAGCCATGGTAGTTTTTTAGACTTTTTTTAGTATTTCCCTGTTTCCTCTTTCTCTCACTTTTCTTTTTATCCTTTTCTGGGGGTGCTCTTATATTTCTCTTCCTTCCCCACTCTTCAAATTTTTTTCTCATAAAATACCATTCTCTCTTGCAGCACCCTTTAAATTTTCCCCCCCAAAAAAAGTGGTTGATGTTTCTAAGTTTCAGCCCTTCCATTTATAAAGAATATCTCTTTATCCCTTTTTTTCCCCTTTGGTTTTGCACATCTTTTCTGGCTCTTCTTCCCCATTTTTACCATAGTTAGAAAACTTTTTGCCACCCGTAATGCTCACTTGTTTTACTGGGGGAAAATTTCCCCTTTTCCCTCCCTTTTCCCCCCCAAACCAACCCCAAAAAATTAAAAGTCTAAGGGGGGGGGTTTAAATTTAAGAAAAAATTGGATTCAGTTTGAATGGAAATCTTGGGTGGCAAGGTTTGGGGTAAATTAATAGTTTTCATAAAAAAATTTTTTTATTTTATTTCTTATTTTTCCATTTTTTAAAAATTTATTTTATAATTCTAGGGCTCTTTTAAAAACTTTTGGTTTTTCCCCCCTGTCGCTTAAGTGAGTCAAGTTTTGTAGGGTTCATTTTCGAGCTTCCACTTGATGTTTTAAAAAAATCAATTTTTAAAACACAAAGAAAACATAGTCTTTTAATTGAGATATTAGCATTTCACTTTTAAATGTTTTTACAAAATTTTAAAATTTTTTAAAAAAATTAAAATTTCAATTTTCACTTTAAAAAATTTTAAAAGACTTTTAAAAAACCCCTTTTGCACCGTAAATTATTCAATATTGCGCCCAAAAATTGGGGTTATACTTGATTGAGGTTTTTATTTTTCTTCCCGGGGCCCCGGGGGTTTTTGGGCCCCAAAAGGCATTTGGCCTAAAAATTTGGTAAAAACATTTTAAAAAACCCTTTTTTTAAAAAAAGAAAATTTTTTAAAATTTCCCATTTTTAAAAAAAAAAATTTTTTTAGTTGTTTTAATCTGAATATAGATAGCAAACTATAAGGGTTTTAAATTTTTTTTAAAAACTTTGGGGCAAAATTTACAAAACCTAGATCAGTTTTTACAAAAACTTATCCCCCTTTTTTTATATAAAATTTTTCCCAAAATTTTTCCCCTTGAAATAAAAAGGGCAAAATTTTAACGAAAAACAAAAAGGGAAAAACCCCCTTCCAGCATCGTTTAGCCGGTAAAAATATGGACTTTTAATTTTGGGGATTTTTTTCTTTTCCAAAGGAAAATGAAAGGGGGGAAAAATATTAACCCCCCCCATTTTAAAAATTTTTTCAAAGTTGACCCATTTTTTTTAGGCACTAAATTTTAACTTATAACATTTTTTTTTTTTTTTATTTTTAATAATTAAAAAATTTTTTAAAAAAATAGGACGTTTAAAAATAAATTTTTCCCAAAATAAACAATGGCTTTAAAAAATAAAAATTTAAAAATTATGGTTTTTTATATTTAAAATATTTTATATATATATATAATTTTATTGTTTATATTAATTTAAAATAAATTTTAAAAATTTTTTTTATAGTTTTAACCTATTTTTATTGTTGTTTTTTAGTTTTTTTTTTTAAAAAATTTTTCAGTTTTTTTTTTTTAAAAATTTTTTCTATTTTTTTTTTGGTATTTTTTAAAAACATGAGTTTAAACAAACCCTTTTTTTAAAAAAAATACAAAACCCTTTCCGTTTTCAAAAACTCGGTTTTTCAACTTTGAAAAAAAATACAAAAAATTTTAAAAGGAAAATTTTTTGCTTTTTTTAATCTTTATAAAACGAAAAAATCCCAAAAAGTGGTGCCTTGGGGTTAATTTTCCTAGGGTAAGAAAAACTTTACATGAAAAAATCCTCCAAAAGAAAGGGGAGAGGGCCAGAGGGAAAATCTACGGGTTTTGGTTTTAAAAATACTCACCCGGGGTTTTTTCTTGTGTCCCCTTTTCCCAAAAATGCCCTTAAGCCTAGGGCAAAAGAGGACTAAGTTGGCCGCATAGGAAAAAAAAAAAAATTTTTTTGTTAATGTTTTGTCTATTTATGTAATATTGCCCAATTTAAAAAATTTTTGTCTTTTTTAAAATCCCAAAAATTTTTAAAAAAAATTTTTAAAAGGTTTTCCAAAATTGGTCCCCTACCCCACAAAATTAAAAAACCCAAAAAATAAAAAAATTTATTTTAATAAACCTTTTTTGTTCCCAAATTTGTGCTAATGTCCCAAAATGAAAGGGGTTTTAAAAATTAAAAAAACTTTCTTTAAATTTGGGGGGGGGAAAATTCCTTCCTATTTTAAACGGGAAAAAATTTAAAATTTTTTAAAAGGGGAATTTTTAAAATCAAGTAAAAATTTTTTATTAATTTGGTTTTTAGTTTGTTAATTGGAAAAAACGTTAGGTTGTCTGGTTTTAATACATTTAAAAAACACCCCCAAAAACCAAAAAAAACCCACCACATTAAATTTTTTCAAATTTTCTAATTATGAGCACAAATACCCTTTTGGGGCCCAAAAAAGAGCCAAAAAAAAAAACAAAAGGGGGAAAAAGTTTATTAAGATATTTAAAAAGGGGGGAGGAATTAACAAAAGGTTTTTTGGAAGACTCTTTTGCCCCCCAAATTTAAAATTGTTTTTTAAATTTTTTTTAACTATTTATTAACATATTCAGGAAAAAATCAAATATAAATACGCACAAAACATATAAAGCTTAATAATATAAAACTCAATATCTCAATATTATTACCTTCGAGTCTAACAAATAGCATTATTGAAAAAATCGATTATAAACTTAGGTTTAGCCCAAAAACAATAATAACACGAAACCTGTTGTCATGGAAGACTAAACTACTATCAAATAAGGCGAAGGGAATATAAACTAAGCCGATATAATTTTGGCAAAAATGACCTGCCGATAGCAAGGTCCATATTTATTAATGTACTTGTTTGGACCTAGCTTGAACTCTTTTAATGGCTGTAAACAAGAATCAATCTATCGACATTTAGGTATTGTAATGGTTAAAAGTAGAAATCGTGATTTTTAATGCTAACTCAGAAAAAAAAAAAGCTTAAATATTCTAAAAATATTCATTTTTCCTGTGATCCATTTTATACATATAAAATAAGTAAAAACGGACACTATTCGTATAAACAGCAGCCCTGGTATAGTGCTATCACCAGTGTTACTGCATTTAAAATTATATTGCATGATGTGATATTTGCCAAATTACAAAGAAATTGTGTTCACTTGGAAATAAAGCTTGAATTTGTGTTATTTGTGCGAAAGCAGTTGAATTCATTTTTTTGCAAATGCACATTTTGCATGTCCCTCCTGATGAGTTATGATAGAATGAAACCTAGGTTGGGGGATTGAGCAGTAACAATAAATTTTCTTCAAGAGGCAGCCATTACTTCTTTGTCCAGTGGCAGCATTGTAAAGTGTGAACTGTGTTCGTCTTTTCTTTGTAATAGAGCTACTATGTTTTTCCCTTTATATTGTTTCTATCCACCTTTCCTGTACCTTCCTCCAAATGTTTATTACAAACTACTTACAAAATATGTACAGAAAACTAAGCTATGTACTTACAGTGGATGTATAAAGGACTAAGCTACTTACTACAGTAGATGCACATAGACCAAAGCTAAGTACTTAGTAGTTAGGAGTAAGGGAGAATTGAGAAGAAACATACCAACATTTGTATGGAGGAATAATAAGAAGCAATTAATGAAAAAAAAACATTAGAAAAATGAACATGGTTGAACCAGGACTTCACTGACAAGATAAGACATGTTTAGTGCATGTACACATATTTAATAATTAAGAATGGGAGCATTTAGAAATACAACTTGATGGAACTTTATAAAATTTCACACACACAATCATGGAAAAGGCTTTGGTGAACTGTACTACACCTGATCATGTTCTTGGATCATCATATCAAGAAGTTTGATGTCTTCAGCAATATGTCTGCACAGTATGGCCCCACAGATAACCAAAACTTGTTGGGAGTGTCATTTTTCGGGACAAGCACTCGGCGAGACCCCATCTTTGTTTGATCTGGAAGTTCGTGAGGGTCTAACATTGGTGTTGTTTGAGCAGGACTTGATGCTACATTCTGAATCAATTACCACCAGATGCAGTGTAATAAAAATATTATAAAAGCAAATGCTGTTTTGTGTTGGCAAAAACTGATGATTATGGAACATATAATGTAGTTATATACCATAAGTATCAACATTAAATACACATGTAAGGAGAATTTCTCTAAAATAACCATAAATGAAGGGAAAACAACTATCTACATTTTAGTTAGTCACATTTAATGGAACATTAATGGCTTATTTCAACAATTTTATTATTGTTATTGTTTATACACAAATCAGTCACTCACTTGTTTTATACTACATATGATCCACTTTGTGAGACATGTTGAGGCAAAAACACGACTCACTTTTTTGATTTCAAGAGTGCAGGCGTGCATCATTGAGAATCTTTTTCCCCAAAATTTTAAAAAAAGCTCTCACCCTTTTTTGAATTGTACAACAGAGATCATTTTGTTCGGGCTTTAAAACTTTGTTCATTGTGGGAAATTTTAAAACGGGGAAATGTTATCAAAGTCGGGGGTCCCCAACCCAAATCCCCGGGGGTCCCATGGCGCCCACGACCCTTTTTGCGTCCTGCCCCCTTTTTGACCACACTGAAAAGTTCTTGACTGTTTTTTTAAATCTGTCAATTTTCCCCAAAAAAAAAATTGTAATTATCCCAGGTACGTGTTCTTAAAAAGTTGGTGTTGAAAGACCCCCCCTTTTTCCCAATCCGTCCCTCTCATTCCTCTTTTTTTCTGCTCATTTACAAGGACTTTTACTGGGGCCACTGTATTTTCAAGCTGAAGGGTTTTGATTTTCCCTAATCTAAAGACCTTTTCCCCCTTCCTTCTTTTCTCTTCACACTCACTAATCCCTGCTAATATTTTCCTATTTCCTTGGTAAATATTTGACGGGGGTTTCACCCAGTTTTTGTTGATTGAATAAACACAGAAAAATTTAAACAAATTTTTAAAATGTACCAACCCCAAAAGTGGTTGTGATAGTTAAATGTGCCGTGTTTTTATTTGCTTTTTAAAACTGTAAATAAAGGGTTTTTTATTTTTTTTGTCAACTTTGGGGGTTAAATCCCTCTTCCCCCCATGGCTACGGTTTTTTGAGTATTACCCCAAACACATGTAACATCACAGTCGCTGTTGGGAAATTTAAACACCTTTACTTACGTTCCCAGCTTTTGTGTATAGCGGTGAGGTGCCTCTGACCTGGCGAGAGTTAGTAAAATGACTTGGAAACGTTTGGTGCCCGCCCATTACCTTAGTGTTAAATTTGGCTCTAAGTAAAAAAAGGGTTTGGGGGATTGGAAGTCTTACTAAGTGAATGTCTTTACATAAGTAAGTGAAAAATTTACCCGGCTAAATTGGGAAAACATTTCGAAAAATGCGTGAGTAAATTTGATTCCCTTTTGATTGCTGTTATGGAGAAATTTTTAAAATTCCAAAAAGAAATGCTGATAGATGGGAAAAAAAGGAAAACATGCCCAACAAACCAAAAAAGTTTTTTAGATGCTTTTCACATCTCTTTTGTAGACAACATGATTTCAAAACTGGGGGGCGGTTTTTCAAAATACAAAACCTGTTTTGGCCTTCCAAAAAAATTTTTCCCAACCCTCGCATGGGTAAAATTTAATTTAATGATTTAATAACTGTGTTCATTTTATAAAGACATTCATAAAATTTTTTCGAAATTGCAGTCTGGAAGAAAGTAGGAAAAGATAAAAAACAAGTTTTAAGACGCAAACCCCTGGGAGCTTTTTGCGAATGAAAATGAGAACTTATTTCAAAATTTAAAATTCTCCTTCATTTTTTTGAAACTTTTTCCTTTTTCAAAAGAAACACCTGAATGTTCTTTTTCAACTTTAAGGAGTTTGAAGACATATTTCGTAATTAAGGGGGAAAAGCCCGGTTTGACAATTTTGCCTCTCAAGTGTCCAAGGATAGATATTGATCCAAAAGCGTTTACTTTTACGAAAAAAGGGACCTCCCGCCATAATTTGTATTGAATTTTTTAAATGAAAAAATATATAGGGGGAATATATATTAATCCTTGTGCTGAAAATATTGTTTTTACTTTTTTCTTTTTTATCTGTCCTTTTCCCCCCTCCCCTTGAAAAAAACCCTGTGGGGGCCTGATGATATTTTGGAGGTCTCTTAGGAAAATTTGAAATTAAGACTCCCTCAAATAATTTGAAGGGCTTCCCTCAGACAATTTTTAAAATTTCAAAAGCCAGAAGTTATTTAGAGTGACCCTTGCCTGGTTTTATATTTTTAAAATTTTTTTTAGAATATATGTGAAGTGGTTTTTTCCCCCTGGCAAGTTTAAAAATTGTACCCCCTTGAAGTATTTTAGGGTCCTTACTTTTAAAATTCGGAAAAAGGGCAAATGAAGCATTTTACAGGATTTTTTCCTGATGAAAAATTTTCAGGTAATTCCCCTTGTTTTCCTGATCAATTCCCACTCTGTTAATAAAAATTTTAATGAAGACCATGTTAAGACATATAAAAATTAAAACCCCAGAGAAACAGATTTTTGGCAATTTTTGTTGTTGTTGCGTGCAGTGGGTGAAAAAGCCATGCTTGTTTGCAACCTTAGCCCAATTTTCCCGGCCCTGGGTGATTTTGTTCTTATTGATCTTGATGGAGAGAGGTGAGTGCTTTGGTGCCCTTTTGGGTTGGACCACCCTTCAGTTCTTTAAAGGGTTCCGGTGTTTAAAAAAGTTTCCCAGGGGTGGAGGCCCCCCTTACCATGCTTCTTTTTTTTTCTTGTCACGCTTCTCTTCTGCAGTGTTCATAACCTGTGCCAAATTAATGGATTTATGACTGTTATTTAATTTAAAGAATAAAAGTGACTAAAAAAATTGTTGACTAATGGAAAGACAATCCCTGTCTCTTCTGGTTTTCCCCCCCAATATCACATTAAAGGGAAGTTTTAAAGTTTGATTTGGGTTACGTCTTGGTGTCAAATTTTTTAGACCAAGCTTCTGACCAGGGGGAGCATGAAACGTTTTTGGAGAGTTTTTCTTAAAAAATTAAATGGGGTTTGGGGGTTTGGGGAGTTTAACAACGGGGTAGGGAAACGCACATACGAAAATCGACTGAAAATGGCTATTTAATTTATTTTAGAAGGGTTCTATTTTGATTTTCCCAAATATTTAACAACTATAAAGAAAAAACATATTTTTTTCCCCAAAAAAATAGCCTCAAAAAAACATGAAGTATGTATGTAAATTAAATGGGCCAAGGATCTATACCCTTTATTTCATCCATAACAGCAGTTTTTAAGTCCCCTTTACTGTCATTTTTTCTATTTAATAATTCTTTTAAATTTTTAAAATTTCAAAAATTAAAATTCATTGTCTAAAAAAGTTTACAAATTTTGAATCTAAAAAAAATGTGCTACAATAAAATTTGGCCCCACAAATCTCAGCTCTTTGGGTCGAAACCCCTATTTTTAGCTGGTCAAGGAAAGCGCGCCCCAAATGAGCCTTGCTATCATTTGGTCAAAAGCTTTTATTAACTCACCCATATGCTAAAGCTCACCTAATGGTGCTTGGGTAGGGTTTAATTTGATCATTTATTTAACTAAAGTAGGTACTTCCGTATAACCGAATAGTTGACGGCCGAACTATAAAAATTTCTATGAAAAATGATTTCAAAAAAACATTTAAAATTTAAGGAAATTTTCTACAATATATTGTATTGTCTCGTTATGAAAAATATACAATGGATAAAATCAACAACAAAATTTCTTACCAATTTTTTTATATTATTTAAAAACACGTTTTAAACCCCGTTCGGGGCTTTTTAGAATAACATACAACCCCAAATTTGTTAGGAAGGGGAAAAGATTAAATTAGAGGAAGTATATCTGCTTTTTAAAACAGAAGAGAGGTGAAAACCCGCCTCAGTATCCCAATTGGAATT
This sequence comes from Timema cristinae, assembly GCA_039000515.1. Taxonomy (NCBI): domain Eukaryota; kingdom Metazoa; phylum Arthropoda; class Insecta; order Phasmatodea; family Timematidae; genus Timema; species Timema cristinae. The sequence continues at coordinate 60,198 of JBCFYV010000059.1, read as the reverse complement.
CAAACCTCAATCTCCCGTCATCAACGAGCGACACCTAGACCAGGGGGTCTAATGAAGCAGAGCTTACTAAAATTTTATCACATATCTTTCTAGGGGGAAAAAATTAAAAAAAATTTTGTTTTTACCCCTACAAAGCACTTAACATAATATATTCAACCCAAATTTCATCTTTAAAGGGAATGTAGTTTCCTTAAAAAAGCAGAGAGCATGGTTTCCCACCCTTAGTTGCAGAGCATCCATATCTTCCATTCAATTCCCTCTTCTTTGAACGGTTCAAACAGTGAAATAGCGAGGGAATAAGTGTCGTTGAAGCAACCTTTTATAGGGAAAGCGTTCTTTGCTGGGATTCACCTGCCATTTCACTACTTCTGGGTTTGGGAAGAGGTTTTTAAATTTTCCCTTTAACCCTTTCCAGGTCCCTTTTTTGGGGCCCTTGCCTAAATTTTACCTTGGGACTCATTTGTGCAAAGAGATGGAGAAAAAATAAAAAGGGCCCTCAGTTTTTAAATGCAAACGCATTGACAATTAGATGCTAAACGAAATAAATCATTATTTTTTGAGTAGTGTGTAATTAATGAAATTTTAGAAAATTTCCCAAGTATTCATTTTGTCCAGTTATCACATTTTGTTTACACTATCGGATGGGGAAAGGAGGTAGAATCGAGGAGAAATTCCCCATATTTTGAAGAAGGGAGGGGAAAAACCCCCTTATATAAACAGGGGGATAAAAACAAAAACCCTCCACGACAGAAAAACCAGTCTAGATGAACTTTCACAAAGTCCACACACCAAAAATCGGTACAACATATAAAAATAAATCATTGAATTAATTAGTTTTTTAAAGTTTCTTTACAAATAATGTGTGATAAAGATAAAAGTCAAGAAAACACTAATAAAATTTTATCAATGTTCTTTTTTAATATCTTAAAAATACAGTGCCCATATTTTAGTTTGAAAGCAATCTTGAAAATATGTTTTAGTGGGCAGTTCCTAAAAATAAAAGCATTCCCCTATTTCCCACCAAATAAAAAAACTGTGGATAGTCCGTTTAAAAATAAAATTATTTACTAACTTTTTTTTAAGAGGTGTGTTGCGTTGATGGACCAGGAAAAAAAAAATGGCACCTTTGAAAAATGTTCTTTAAAACTGACTGTAGTCTTTGGTCTCAAAATGGTTTTTGTTAAATATCACTTACAAAATAATAAAAACAAATTTCACTCTTATGTTTTAAAAAAACTTAACTTACTTATATTGTTCTAAAATTAATAGTTCACCAACCATAAGTTTTTTTATTTTTTAAAATCTTGCATTTTTTGTTAGTAGCATTACAGGGAAAAAATATGTCTACAGGAACCCGGAGCATAAAGAGTTGATCTCCCCTCAATATTGGCTTGGAAAAAGAAGTCAGGTTAAGGGAAGGCTTCCCCAAGTGCAGGGCTGCCCGCGTTCTGTTTCATAAAAATATAAAATGATTTTCCGGTGTGGATGTGATGGTATCTACTGCTGCAACCCCCGCCAATAAAAAACCCTATAAAAGTTTTTTTGTTCCCACAGCTGGGTAAAACTTAAATTTAAGAACATTTAAATAAAAATGTAAAAAAATGTTTAAATGAACCATGGAGTGTTAACTAGTTGTTCTGCCTGAAAAATATTTCGAGGAAAAGAACATTTATTTTCATTTGGGTGTTTTTTACTGTATATGACATTTTAGTGTCTTAAAATCTTTACATATAATTATTTATATCGAATTTAGTTCATTGGATGGATTCATACCCATGGAAAAAAAAAAATGATCAATTTTGACCTTATTTGACCTATTAGATCTTTAAATTTACCTTTTAAAACAAAATCAAGTTTTACATCCACCGAATTGTTTTCCACAGACTATGTGGTGATTATCATGGATGCCTGCTATTAAAAAAATTGGGTGAAAATTTTTTGAATGATTTTTAGGTTTTTGGTTTTGGTGTACTTAATAAATGATTTGACACCTAAGGGCCCTCCCTCCTGCCTCCCCCAGTTACCCCCCAATTACATTAATCGGGTGCGAAGTATAGAATGGAGTTTGGGGAGGAGGGAAAGGTCTTATGAAGGGGTGGCCTATACACAACCTCAAAATTATGGTTTCAAGTTGCCCATACATTTTAATAGTGAGTTTGTTTGGTTATTTATTTTTTAACATTATCAAATGATTAAATTTTTGCCTAGCCAAAAATTTTAGACAAAAACAATACAGTAATTTTTATATTATCTTATTTATAAAAGTAAAAAATTGGTTGTTGTCTGTTTTGAACATTTCACTGTATCTACTGTAGGGGGAAGGGTTTACATTTTTTTTAAAAAAGTAACCCCCTTTTTACCCTATGGCATTTGAAGCTGGAAATTTTTTTTTTTTAAAAAATACCCCATAATTTCGCATATTTTAGGCCCAAAATTTGTGGAAAAAAGTGGGGTGTTACCATTTTGTGAAGCTTAAAAACCTTTTACTTAAAAATCATTTATTACTAAACTGTCTTTGGTACAAGTTTTAAATGCATGACTTTCTTTGACATACCGGGACCAAACATTCCTATAAATTTGTGGAAAATTGCAGATTTTTGGGCCCCCAAGGGTGTAGCCAAAAAAATTTTTTGGTTTTTTTTTTAAATTGTCTTTTTGTTCTGTCGGGCTTTTTTTATTCTGAAAAAAAAAAATGACTCTGGAGCAGGAATCAAAACCCCGGCAAACCCCTTTGGGTTAGTATGCCATGCCAAAACCCCGGCTGTCCCGGGAAACCAAAATTCCGAGTTTTATTTCTGTGTTAGGTGTCATTTTTAAATTTTTAGAAAAATGAGATTTAGATGCAAGTATATTTCACTAAAAACAGAAATAGTTTTGGCTATTTCTTTTTTTGTGCTTTTTTTCATGCTGTTCAGAAACCAATCCCCCTTTTGCTTGAAACCCAAAAAAAATGCTTTTTTATTTAACCATACTGAAAAAAAAAATCACATGTTTATATTTTAATGAGACGTCACTGTTTAGCTTTCTGAGAATGTGGTCTTCAATACATGTGACTTATGCTTGGTCGCTTTGCCTATAGCCCCCTTCTTTTTTTACAATCACACAACCGACTTTTTTGGAAAAATACCAAAGAGAATTCATCGAAAGGGCAACAGTTATAGACATTTAGGGTTTGTGGGAAACAGGGGGAGGGAGGAGGGAAGAGGAAGGGGGTGGGGGAACGGGGGGGGATGGGGGGAGCAAAAGGGGGGTGGGTGGGGAAACAGGGGGAGGGATGGGGGGAGGGAAAGGGGTGGGGTGTGGGAAACAGGGGGGGGATGGAGGGGCGGAAGGGGGTGGTGGGGAATCAGGGGGGGGGGGAGGGGGGAGGAAGGGGGGGGGTTTGTGGGAATCAGGGGGGGGGATGGAGGGAGAGGGGCTTTCCTTGTTTTTTCTTTTTAAAAAGGTGTGTGAACAGGACGGGACCATGTGACAATTTGCAATGACATTTTAGAGAGATTTTGGGCAAAAAAACAGGGGTTTTTTAAAAGATTAGTGGTGAAATACAGTTTTTGTTTCTAATCATTAAAAATTTTGGGAAAAAAAAAAAGTGAAGAGATTTTTGTTCGTCTGTTTGAGGCAAAAAAACCCTTGGTGGGTTACCTGGAAAAATTGGGTCTTTGCAGTTTGAATAAAAATTTTGTTTTTAAATTTAGGGGTAAAAAAGGGGCCTTTTAGAAAGAAGTTTTTTTCCCTGGGCAAAATTAAAATTAAGTCAGTTTTAAGTTTAAAAAAATCTACCCCATGAAAGCCTAGCTTTATAATTGGGTGTGTAAATTAATAACATTTTTTCCCAAAACATTAAATATATTTTTGGTTTCCTACTCGGGTGGCGACGTTAAACTTTTTGAGTTAAAAGGGAGTGGAAATAAAAAGAAAAAAAGTGTCGGTTTAAAATAAGAGATATATATAGGTTCATTGGAACATGATTCCCGAAAAGCTGCAAGAGGAAAAAAATTAAGCACTAGGGCAACCTTTTAAAGGGACAAAACTAAAAAATTTTTTCTCTTGTTGGTTCGCGGGCGCAAATGTCCCGCAATATTAGACGAAACTAATTATTTTTTTTTTTGGCTTTTGATGTCTCAGTGGTGATGACAAACACAAATATCCCAAAATATGTTAAATCATTCGAAAAAGTACTTCCCACATTCCTTTTATACTAGAGTGTCATTTTTGGTTCAAGGGAGATTTTTTCAAAAAAGTAATATTTTTCTTTTTTCGTAAAGCAAAAGAGTTTTAAAAAAATTTAAAAAGGATTTATTTATCATTCAATTACAATATTATGTAAATAAAATTTTTTTTTTATTTTTTTTTCTCTTGAAAAAAACTATGTCTTTATTGAGCCGATGGGCGCAAAAAAAAAAAGTTAAGGCCCTGGCCACAGGGGTTGAAAAACCCCCGAACCGGAGTTCATAAAAAAAATATATTAACAGGGGGATGGGGGGAAAAAGTTAGGGGTCGTAGTGAGGGGAAACTAGTATTGGTAATGGATATTCTTGTGAAAACCGTAAGAAAGTTGGGGAATATATTTTAAAGGTAACCAAACCCTTTTAAATTTGAAAAGAAATCACAATATCCCCCTCTATAAACTAATTGATTCATATTATGTAGATCTTTTTTTATGTTTTTTAATTTTGTGTGTCTAATATGTTGGAATTTTGGTTAGAAAAAAACCCAAAAATTTCCCCAATGATTACGCCCATTATACAGTGTTTTTTATTTAAAGTCCCCTTTAGTGATGTAAAAAACTATAAATTGGAAAAACAAATGAGAGAGTGTACATTTTGAACCTGAATTTAAGTGTGTGTGATTGGGAAACACCAAAAATTTTATATAAAGTAAGTTAACTTTCACGATTTTACATTATCAAAACCCTTAAAAAATATTTTCTCCTTATATTTACAAGGAAATGACAAATTCAATGATATATAAATATTTGTTTGAAATTTTTTTCTTTTTTATAAGTTTTGACAAAAATTGTAAAGCACAATAAAATAAATAACTGGACCAAACCCATCGTTTGATCTATATATCCATTAAAAAGGGCATCTTTGGGTAAAGTCACAGTATTTGACTTAACAAAAGATAGGATATTGTATTTTACAACATAGTAAATTATATTGTTGTAAAAATTCAGATTTCACTTAAATGAATTAAATTTCAAAATAGATGTTTTTTGTGTGTTACTTTATGGGACATTATAAATATACATACAAACATACAAAAAGAAAATAACTGGAAACAAATTTAACAAAAAATTATAAACATATACCCTGACAAAAAAGTAATGACATAAAAAATTTTTGGACAACAAATTTAATATTAAAAAAAAAAATTATATGTCCCATAATAACAAAGTATATAGTTTTTTTTTTAATTTTTTAAGCATGTTTAGTTAAATTAATAAAACTTTTTTTTCGCTAAATTTTAAAATACTTGCCCAGAGGTTAAAGTGGATCCTATTTTTGTTTTTTATTTAACCTGCAATTTTAAAAAAAAAGTGTTACGTATGGGACAAATTTAGTGTTACGTTTTTTACTTTATTTCTTCTAGTAAAAGTTTACTAACACTTTATGAGGAAATAAAAAACTTGGGATTTTAATTAAATTCTGTAAACACTGTAAACTGTAAAAAAAAAAATTTTGTTATTAATGATCTATGATGCATTTTATTTGGTCTTTGCCTTCAAGTATTTAACTGTTTTGTTTACTGAAACTTGTGATCTACTATATAACCTAAAAATTTCTGGAAAAAATAGGTAAGTTTATAATTGTAATAGCTAAAAATTTTAACATATAGGCCTAGTTAAAAAGTGTTTATTTGAATCCATAAATGATAGATCCTAAATATTTTTTTCTCTATTTTTTAAAAGGGAAAAGGCCAAAAGGTTAGGTTTTCAATTATCCCTAGTTAATCACACACAATGCTTATTAAAATGTGTAACTTTTCAGAATTATTGTAATGAAGTCCTACATAGAAAATGCCATTAAACCCCACAACTATTATTTTCATACTCCAGTGAATTAAGTTGAAAATCTGATTTAGATTTAGACCTATAGTAATTTTTTGATGTAGAGCTAGATATATTTTTTAATTATTAACTTATTTACATTTTTCATAGGCTAGAAATGGCACCTATTGCAGAGAGAGTGAGAGAGAACCGTAAAGGAAAAAAGAAAACAAAGAAGTAGGGAAGCAGAAAAAAGGAAGGAGAGAGAAAAGAATGAAAACATTGAGGAAACTAAAAAAAATAAGTTGAGTGTTGAAGAGAGTGAAAATCAAAAGAAATGGGAAAGGAAAGAAAGCGAATCCAGAGAGCAGCAAAGAAAAGTAAATGTAGACCTACTGTTGTTTAAAGATTCAAATAGCTACCTGATTGAAAAACCTTCAACATCACAAAATTTCACCTAAATTTTTGGGGGAAAAGCTGTAAAAGCGAGTTCAAAAACATTTACCAAAAAACGCCAACAAAACAAGTTCCGGTTCTATAAAAAAGAAATTGAAATTTTTTCACCTAAAGATTAAAGCAAACTGGCTAGTGGCTCAACTTAGAATGTTATCAAGGAAGAGATTAATAAGAAAAAACAAAACAGATTCATTGAGTGATGAACAAATCAATAATTTGTGGACTTTTTTACAAAAGGAATGATATAGCAGGATTTTTCCGGGAAAAAAGAATATGTTTCTGTCAAAAATGTTGAAGGGTGGTAAACGTGAAAAATATCCAGAAAACCCCATTTTAAATAATGAAAATTAAGGAAGTGTTTTTCCAATTGTTCAAAGAAAGTGTGGTTTCAAAATAGGTCTAACAATGTTCAAAATACTAAAGCCACCAAAAGTATTTCCACATCTCTCAGGACCATGCGTTGATGTGTTCCTTCCATGAAAATTTAGAAATTGCTGATTGAAGGTCTTAATAAAGTGGATAAGACATTACAGATAACTCTAGTGGGGAACAACTTGTTCAAGGAGAAGATTGTTCATTTGATGTTAATGGAAAAGGCCAAAACCTTAAAGTGTTGCATGGCGTTCATGTGGAATGTGGAGTTGAAAATGGATGGGAAAGAAAGTTCACTGAATTCTGACATTGATGAAAATTCTGTAGTTTCTTTTCTCAATGGCAGCGTGTGGAGGGACGAACTGTTAAGGAACTGGTTGTAGTAGATATAGAGCAAGCAAAGAAGAATTATTGAGCCAATTGAAGTCATTTTCTCTTCATGTATACACAAAAAATCGTCAACATTTAGAATGAAAAACTTTTAAAAGAACATTTGAAGTTAGGGGAAACTGTTTATTCTGAAGATTTTGCAGAAATTATCAACTAAATTATCAGGGAAAGAAATATGGCTGCTCACTGGAATGCAATTCAGCTACAATATTTACCTGCATAATTTATTACAAGAACTCTGATGGTAATTTAATGCACATTAATTATGTTGTAGTTTCAGATGATTGTTAATCACACTAAAGATGCTTTTTTTGCATTTAACTCGGCTATACTACAACATGCAGCTACACTAATCTCCCCAATCCTTATGTTCCCTTATTGGTCTGATGGGTGTGGTGCTCCCAATTTTTTTAAAAATAGATTTTTTATGCAAAATATAATGAGGCATGGAGGGACCCCAACATTTCAGGCAGATTGGAGTTTTTTTGAGATGGCCATGGTAAAGGTTGCAATTTATGGCCTTGGGGCAACAGTAAGAGAAATGTTTTGGCTGGCAGTTTTATGAAAGAAATATATTCTAAATACAGCAAATGACTTTGCTGAGGCAAACCAAAAAAGAAGTTCCAGGTATAATATGTTGTTTGTATCTTTTGAAGAAATTCTTCAACTATTCAGAAAAGGAAACTTAAACAACGGGGTGGGAAAAGCTACACAGTTAAAGGCATCCATAGAGTTCATTTTGCAAAAAAACCCCTGCCCTTGTGGTAATTTAGGTCTGTGGATGCCCTTCATCTTTTTCAGGAAAGAACAAGCCAGTTACGAAGTAGAGGTGTGGGACTCCAGAAAGTGTTGCTTGTTCATCTCCCGAAGAGGCAATTCCTGCTTTGCACATTCTAGTGTACCTTTAAAAGTGAATGCGGAGACTGGGTTGCAGTTTTTGTTTAACAGTGATGGTGGTGGGCCTGGTGCTGTTGAAGAAGTAACAATTTCAATTCATGAAACTATTGGTGAAAATAAGTTTATGTGGCCTGCAGTTGCTGAAAAAGAAACAATCAAAAATGGAAGAAATTTTAGCCAAACTGAAAAACTTCTCCATATCCAAATAAAAAATCGTGGACACTTTTTACTTATAAAATGATTGAAGTTCAAAATGTTGAGCTAGCTATTGAAAAATTTAGGTCTAAAAAAACAATATGAAAAAGTAAATTTCTCATTTATTTCTATTTAAGGAAAATTAAAGTGGGCAATACATGATTTATTATTTGCCAAGTCCATACGTAGCACTTAAAAAAAATTTAAATTTAAATAGTGAAGAAGTTTTAATTTCTACTATAATTATAAGTTAAGCTTATTCTGTGTATTTTTTAAATTAACATTTTGTTTTTTTTTTACTATTAGGGGTTTCAGAAAAAAAAAAAAGCATTTTAGTTGTGTTTACTTGTAAAAGCATATTTTCTGCTGTCCCTAGTAACCCCCCCCTTTTTTTTTTAAATACGCAAATGTGGACAACAGGAGGAGTCTTCTAACTTAGAAATTATTTAAGCAAAGAAATATTTCGTCAAAAAAAAATTTATTAGTTGACCATCGATTTATTTTTTTACTATGTAAAAATTTTACAAAAAGTGTTATCAAATGTCCCATACGTAACATATAAAATACTATGACTTTACCCTTATAACTACAAAATTCAAATTGCTTATCTTGGGAATTTGATTGAGTTTTAACTTATTAACTAAGGGGAAAACAGTAGCGGTTTGGCAAGTTAAGTTTAGTCTGTCAAGTAGCCTAAATTTAAAGTAATGAAGGTTGGGTTTAAGCTAGGTTGGAAGAAACTTGATATTATTTATACATTATTTAGCCTTAAAAACATATTATTAGGCTACTTTATTTTAATTTTTTCGACTTTTAGTGAATGGATTCAGGTTAGTGGTGTTCCATTAGACCTTACTACATTTTTAGTTGTTCTAATTTAGCTTAGTGTGAGTTTTTTGAATGTGTAAATTGTTGCTGGTTGTGCAAGAGTGTTTTTTGTTTGGTAAAAAGAAATTTGTTACCCTTTTAACTAACCATTTTCAAAAATGTGTAGGTTGCTAAAGCAAGCAAGTGTGGTTATTGGAGAAGATTATTGTGCAATTAATTGGCTCTATAATATATGTAAAGCTTCGGTTATGCGATTTTACAGTTTTTTAAAAAAAATATGTTTCTGTTTTCACTTATTATTATTAGCACCGCGTCTTACTACCCGTTCGGGTTATACGCACTTACGCTAATGTGTGATGGTAGGGTGATTGTGATGAAATGGAGGACCTACAGTTTAACATGGAATCCGAACCACGGGGGGAGACCTGGCATTCCTCACAATTTTACAAGATGTCTTGTCAGAGGTGAAGGAAGGGTTTGGTAATCAGGGTAAATCTGTGCCGGGACGAGGATTGAACCCTGGCCGCCAGCATAGAAGTCCGACACCTTACCCCTAGACCACCAGGTCACCCTGTATCACCTTAAGTGTTGGTTTTTAATGTTAATTATAATAAAGTTTTTTTTAAATAAAAATGAATTTTTAGTAAAATGAATTCCCCCGCTTTTTTGTGATTTTAATCTTTTAAAAATTTGGTTTTTTTTAGAATTTTTAGTGAAAAAAAAATTTGCCAAAAATATGGGTTCTCGGGTTTTCCCCCTTTTAACCCCAACGGTAATCCATGTGAAACCCAAACCCAGTGGTCGGGCCCCTTTCACTTCAGAAAAAAGAAAATTTTTTTGGAAATTGGTACTATTTATTAAAAAGGATAAAAAAATTTTAAAAATTTCTTTTTTTTTTTTGAATTCCGTTTTGAGTTAATGGCTTTAAAAATTTTTAGAATTTTGTGTTTTGGTTTTGCTTTTTTCAAAGGGTTTTTATCTCAAAAACTATAAGACTTATAAAGGTGGCTTTTTGTAAATTTCTTAAAGGATTTTACCAGCTTTAAAAATTATAGAATTTGACCCCCATTAGCAATTTTTTTTTTTTAAAAAAATTTTTAAAAAAAAAATTTTTGTTAAATCTCAAATTAAAATTTGTATTTTTTTTAAAAAATCATTTTTTTTTACTCCCTTTGGGGGGAACACTTCCAAAAATTTAAGATGGGTCGTTTAAAAAATAGTTAAATATAGGTACCCCAGCAAATTTTTCCAGAATGATTATTGTGTCAAAACCCGGTTTTTTGAACCCTGCAGTAAATAAAAAAATTAAATGGGAAAATTTGTTTCTACTCATTTAAAGTTATTTTCTCTTTTAAGTTAACCCTAAAAAATTTCAAAAAATGAAAAAAATTTTAATTTTAGGTTTTTTTTTTTGAGGGCCCCCTTTTAAAAAAAAAAAAAAACTTTGAAAAAACCCTATTTTGAGGTTTTTGCTTAGAACAAAATTTATTAATGTTTTCATAGGTACTGTAAAATTTTAATTACTGTCAACAAATAAATCTCAAAAATTCATTTCAAAAGAGCAGTGTTCTGATAAGACAGCCCTGGGGAGGTGGTCATACAAAAATTTGCAGTAACCTGAACACTGCCATTGTTTACAAGTTCTTCAGTTCTACTGCGACTGCCAGACAAAAAACTACATGGCTTTTTTGGTCGGTTTCTCAGTATTATTTTTTTTTGAAGTGAAATTTTTGGATTTTCAAAAAAATTGCTGAATGAGCCAAAAAAATTTGCATTTTAGCTGGAGCAAGTGGCATTTTTTTGTTTGTGTTTGCACCATCTCAGAATACCTTGATGATGGCTGGAGCAAATTACCACTTTGCCCCCGGGTTCAGACCAACCACTTAAAACATACAAATCATTGTATTTCTAAAATAATGTGCACCCACCTACCCAAATTATGTCTTATGAATGAATGTGTTCTGTACGAAATAAGGGTACTTTTAAAAACGCTTTACTCACAGCCTTAGAAGAAGAAATGGTTTAGAAAATGTTACTTACAAACAAAGGATTACCGTTGATCGCTTTTATTTTTAAGACCATGAGTAAAAAAACAAAAGGACTTTGTCCAGAACTTCTGCAATCAATTATGAAAGCTAAAAAGGCAATGACTTTGTTGCCAAACAGCAGTTGTCATATTTTTCAGAGAAGCAATCTTTATTGTTAGAAAATGGAAGTTGTAGTTCAGTGTGATTTTGCTGAGAACTATTCATTTGTACTTCAGATGAAGCTCAAGGGTTTTCACTTTTAATAACTCCATGGTTACGCTGCATCCATGTGTTGTATATTTCAAGACCAAAGTGAAACCAATGATCAGGAGGCCCTAAGGACAAAAGTGTTGTGTTTATTCTGATGTCTAACGCCACAACACAGTTCTGGTACAAGCTTTTTCAAAAAAAAGTCATTTTGTATATAAAGGATGAAATTTACCAAATTTGTCAAAAGTATTTAAACTTCAGCGAGGGGTTCCGTGCTCAATACAAGAAACCGTAAGAACTTTTCAAATGTTTGCTGTCATGAGGAGGATTTCAATGTAGTACAAGCAGAATGGGCACTTCTATGCCACATCAATGGCAAGGGAGGGGTTTTGAAGGTGTTGGTGGTGCAGTGAAAGGCTTGAGCTAAAGCCAGCCTACAGAAGCCGTGGACAATCAAATATTGACGCCTTACCAATTGTTTGAATTGGGGAAAGATCATATCTCCACAGTGATTTTTTTTATTTACCTAACCAGGAGTATTTGAAGAAGAAAAAGTCTTGGAAAGAAAGATTCAAATGATGCCATTGCAGTCCTGGTTACACAAAAGTACCATGCGTTCATACCCCAAAGCAAATTAAAGTTAAGACCAAAATTATTTCGCAGTGAAAGCTATGAGTCCATAAGATTCAGGTAGGAGCCAACACTGAAGATGTGCCTTTTGATCAAATAGCAGGTTTTTGTAACTTGTGCATGTGATAACAATTGGTGGTTGGCATGTGTTATCTCAAAAAATGATTAGAGCAAGAAGTGGACGTATCATTTCCTCCTCACGGACCTTTTCCTTAAAAACACTTACCCCGAAGAGCGGATATATTTTCTGTTCCTAAGAAACTTTCATTATTTGCCAGGTGAATCCAGCAATTTTGCACTGGGAAAAATTTAAAAAACGACTAGAAGAAATGAAAAAGGCATCTGTATTCTGCTAAACAAACAGAACTTCTTTTTTTAAAGCTCCCCCCTTGATGTTGTAGAAAAATTAAAATTTTTTTTTAGATTAATTTTTTTCTTTGCAATTGAACTTAGGTATTTTGATTTTTGTAAATATTGTTTTGAAATAAACTTAAAGCAAAACTGATATTGAGCTTATTAACCCACAAATCTCTATGATGTTTTTTTTTTTTTTTTTTGCCTTTTGAAGATACCTCATTCTTTTTTTTTAATTGCCCGTTTTTCCGCTGTATGTAATATTTTTTTACATGTCCATTGTCATTTTCCCTTTTTTAAAATTTGGTATAATACTCCCCCAAAAAGGGGTTTAAAAAGGGGTATTTTTTTTACAAAAAAAAAAAATTTGATTTTGAGATTAAAAAAATTATATATTTTTTTAATTTTAAAAAAACTTAAATAGGCCAAGTTGCACGTCATATTAAAGCTTATAAAACCCTGAAGAAAATGGTACAAATTAGATCTCTCTTAACCCTTATAGTTTTTGAGATAGAGCAATTTGAAGATTTTAAAGGGCGACCAAAATCATGCGAATTCCAAAAACTTTGAATGCCAATAACTAAAAAAAGGAATGTTAAAAAAAAAATCAATTTTTCAATCTTTCAGTAGATAAAACCAATTTTCCAAAAATCAAGGAAAAATTTTGAAACATCAAATTCTAGAATTATTTTTTAATTGGTTGTTTTTAAACATCATTTCCCCCAACACACCAATTTAAGAGAACAAAATTCAAAAGATAAAAAAAACTAATTTCATGTAAGAGTTATTTATGAAAAGGCCATGGGGTTGAGCACTGTCATTTGACAATTAGTTGTAAAATTTGTGGTATTTTGTCAATGTTAAACTAGACTTACTTTATATTTATTTTTTAATAGGGTTTATCAAAGAAAAGTCACTCATAATCTTGTATGTTTGTTAGAAAATATCAATAGAAGGCCTATATATATGGAACATTGTAGGTAAAAAGGGATTTCATAGGAAGAGGGTTAATTTTTCTTAAATAGATATATTTTCATGTGAGGCTATGTTGTGTGGGAAATTTTTTACTTTTGATAAATATTTTTAGTGGCAATGAGAAAAAACTAAATGTTATCAATTTTAACAGCAAAAAACTGTTGTTTGTATTTTTTTAAAATTCCCTTTTTTATACAATGTGGATCATAATATACAACGTACACAACCATACACAATTGAGTTATGTTTGGTTTGGCCTATACAAGCTACACAAAACACACTACACCACAGACAAGTTAACACGAAGATCTGTTAGCTGGGTTAAAAAAAAGTTGTAAGGTGTTTTAGTATAGGTGCTGCATTCTAGACCAATCTGACAAAAACAATGTCGGTCTCGATAGCTCAGAAAGAATTTTATTTGTGTAACATTATATTACTACTGCGACCTTTTTTAATTTTTATTTTTTTATTTTTGCTTTTTAAAATGTTCATGTTAATAAAAGATCAATTTTATTATTTCGTTGGTTGAAAAAAAAAGTCTTTTAAAAAAAATCTGTTCATGTGATAAGGGTTTTAGAGTATCTAATATTTTTCTTGTTTTTTTTTTTTTTAACTCTAAAATCAACCCACCAAAGTAAGTGGAACTTTAAGGAAATATAAATAAATTAAAATTTGGAATGGTTATCTTTATTTAGATTTTTTTAAAAATAAAACTAAAATACACTTTTCACAAATTTTGCAATTAAAAGCTACATTAATGTAAAAAAAAATTATTGCATTTGTTTTCTACATTAGCCACCTTAATAATTTGAGCATTACAGAATTAACTAATGAAAAAAACCCTTTTGTTCAGTTTACAAGCCGGGAAATTTTTTTGGCTAATTTTTAATTTAAAGGAAAAGAATATGTGAAAAAAAATATTCATGCTTATTCTTTGGGAATTCTTTATCAAGTAAGATTTTAAAATTAAATTCCTGTACTTAATGGCCCCCTTTGCGCAAAAATTTTTTACAACATACAGGAGTAATGTTGATTAAAAAAATTAATCATCAATCCATCAGCTTTTTTTTGTAATTTTCAAGAAAGGATTACAAAGTTAAAAATGCTGGGCCGGGCCCTCATTTTGCGAAATGGGTCAAAAAGGGCAATTTGTAATTCTTTGTTGGTATATGACCATGTTTTATCTTTAGCGAAAAGTTTAGGTGCAAAATTGAAAAAAAAAAAAATTAAAACTAAAATAGGGAACAAAAATTTTTAAAAAAAAGTTTTAGTAATAGATTTTTATTTTGATTGTAAACTGTACAATTCACGATCATCATATACAAAATACAGATCAAGGTAATACTGGGGAAAAGTGTTTTGGTTGAGTTTTTTTACGTTGGTTACTTTAAATCGTGATCATTAAAGGGCGGATTTTGCCCCCTAAATGTTTTTTTGATTCCTTGCTTTGAAAAGTGGCTTTTAAAGGTAAAAAATTATTTTCGATGATTGCGAAAAATAATGTGATAACTTTTATAGTGCAAAAATGCCTATTTCATGTTTAGTGCCTATTTTTACAATTTTGGGAGCCTTGAAGTCCCTTTTTTCTATCTCTCTCTTCTTACCACCCTTTTTTTTTTTTTTCAAAATATTTGCGGCTGCCCGCAATCCCCTCCATTCCCTCTTCATCCTTAGGTTTCCCCCCGGGTATTTTGTGATAGGGGGGAAAAACCATGTGTCAGTGGTTGATGGGTTCAGCTGGTAGCCCCGGCAACAAAGATTTTTTTTTCTACGCCGCGGTCAGATCATTTGTGGTTTTTGTATATTACGCTGTTGTTAGTGTGCATATTTGTTCATTAAAATTTTTTTTGTATTTGGGGATCAGGTAAAAAATTTTTGAACTAGTGAAAATGCCCAAGAGAAATGTTTTTTTTAAATTGTATTATTCAAAAAAGTTTTGGGGGTTGGTTTGGGGGGTTTGGAATTTTCCCCAACGGTGGCAAAAAAATTTTTTTTTTTCCCTGTTCAAAGGAAGTAAGTTATCTTTTCAAAAGGGGAAATTAAATTATTAATTTTGAAAGTCAAGGTTTTTATTAAATATATTGTCTACTGTTAATAGTAAATCACGATTTATTTGCTATTGTTTAAACTAGGTTTCATTTCTTATTGAAGGATTTCAACGACAAAGTGTAAATATTTACCAAAGTATGACATTGCGATCGAAAATAAATAATAAATCTTAGTTCTCTTGTTAGGTGATGATTTGTTAATTTGTAAAATCCCCATATATCACTGGGTGAAAATTTCCATTTTTAATATTTAGGTAAAATACGAAAAGAAGAATCACCTAGAACAACACAAAAATACTGCAATACATTGAAGAATTCTGGAAAGAAAACAGGATCTCAACAAATTTTTCCTAGAGTTAAACGATACGATAAAACCAAGAGCAATTTTCTGCTGACTTATGCTCTGCGATGGCTGCTGCCAAGTATTCCTTGGAAGAAACTGGAGAATCCAGATTTCAATGCTTTTCTCAACAAATATACCAACATGAGATACCGGAAGAATCAACTCTGAGGAAACACTACTTGCATTCAACTTATTATCCGTAAGTTTTTACAATAGCAGTTCTTTTCTTTCTGACATTAAAAAATATTAACTGAATTGTATTGATTTAAACTATTTACAGTAAACGTTCTTTTTATTTCGTTTAAGACAGTTGAGAAATCCGAGAAATATTGGAGAATCATACATCTGGGTACTGTTGATGAAACCACTAACCGTTGTGGCAGATATGTTGCAAATGTTGTTATTAAAAAACTAGACTCTACGGGTCTTGGGAAACCTCACTAGGTTGTTGCAAAGATGCTTGAGGCAACCAATAGCTCAACAATTGCCCATAGTGTTCGTGATGCTTTGAGTAAGTATATAATGTAATCGCACAAGATAAACTATGTTAAATTTTAAAAATTCGCAGTGTTAGTCCTGTAAAAATTATAATTATAAATAAGTTAATTTGTTTATATTAGGTGTCCTGTGGCCATCAGAAAACAACGACGAAAGGTTTTTGGTATTTCTGAAAGACAGTGCGCCCTACATGTTGAAAGAGGCTGTGAGCTTTAAAGTATTCTACACCAAGTTAATTCACATGACTTGTCTGGTTGCATGCTGTTCATAGGATTGCAGAAGATATTAGATCACGTTTTCCAAATGTTAACGCTATTATTTCCACAGTCAAGAAAGTGTTTTTGAAGGCTCCATCACGAGTCTTCTCATTTAAGGCCACCCTGCCAAACACACCTTTGCCATCAACCAGTGTTAACGCACTGGGGTACATGGGTTCATGCTGCGTTGTACATCCAAACATTTGACGAGGAACAGCTGTCGCCATCACAGAAGCAAATGCTGCCATCTCCTGCTCAAGAGTGTCAGTTAACAGAGTATTGCAGGGAAACCCTGGGTGGAAAGTGATGGAAAGTTTTGGGTCTTTTAAGGGGGACAAATACATCACCCCCAAAAAGTCAAGCTTAGCCCAGCTAAAATAATTGTCTGAATTTTTGGGGCCCAATTATTATGTGAAGTCGAGAAAAAGTTTCTCACAGTATAAAAAAAAATTTGTCGAAAAAACAGCCCAAAATTTACACCCAAAAATATTTGAGAGGTTTTTGATAAACTAGTCTAATAGGGGTTAATTGTGTTTATGGAAGTGTATGCTGGATTTTAAGAGTGAATAAAAAAAAAATGTTGGTGTTTTAGTGCCTTTTTTTTTTTTATTACTATGCCTATTATTTTTGTTTTATTTATTTTTTTTTTAGTGCCTATTTATTGGTTTTTTTTACTTTTATTGCCTTTTTATTTTTTCCTATTTTTTTGTCTTTTTGCCGTTTTTTTTAAAAAATTTATTTGCCTATAAATATTGTTTTTTTTAAAGTTTTTTATAATTTAAAGTGGACTTTTCGTTATGTTAAAGTTAATTTGTTTCGTGTTCCGGCATTATTTTTTTACCCAGACTTTTGGGTATGTTTCTTTTTACATTTTGGTTAATTGTTTGGGGGTTTTTAAAAAATATATTTTACAATGAAGTTAAAATATGAGTAACCAAACATGATTGGATGCTGTTTAATTGAATAAAAATAAAAAACAAGTTGAAAAGTTTTGTCGGGTGATTCATAAAAAAAAGTCAGAAATGTAGAACAGGCATTTTTTAAATTGTGAGGCAAAATGTGGGATTGCCCCTTGATTGTGAGTGGCCCGCAAACCTTTTTTTGGGGAACCATTATTCCATAATTTTATAATGTTGTAGTTACATCTTTTGGTTATTAAATTTTTGGAAAAAAAGGCATTTTTTGGGGAAAAAACTAGTCATGGTTTGTTACTGATGTTTATCTTTACAGGGGATTAGCAAAACGTTTATTTAAATTTTTGGGGCAACACTTATATTAAGGTGTATAATATTAATGAGGAGAAAGTAATACCGGAGAAATCATGCTCACAAAAACATGATTTTTTTTTTATTAGAAAGTGACTTCCGTTGATTTTAAAGTTAAAAGAATTGGGGAGAGGCAGTGAAAAGAGAGAAAAAAAGTACGAGATAAAGGGGGGCGAGTGGAGTGAAAGGACTTGAAACGCAATAATATGATTTCCGTGGATTTTTGAATGTCAGTTCGTTTTAAAAGACAAAAAAAACTGGTATGAATTATGAAAATGTTTGACGAAATTACTTAAAGGAAACTCTGCACTGCAAAAATTTTTTATAGAAAAAAGATTTGATAAATTTTAGATTAAAAGAATTTGAGATTCAAAGTTCCCCTTTTTACTGCGGTTTGAAAAATAAATGAAGAATTAAAAATGCAGGTGTTAACGTAAATGAAAAAAAAAACTGATTTTTTTTGATTAAAAAGCTTCCAAATTCGTTTAAAGTTATTTTTGGTGATTTTAATTGTATACTAAAGAAAAGTGATCAAATGTTTGGGATGTAAAAAATAAAATAAAAAAATTTTTGAATTAAAAGAAAAAGGGAAAGGGAAGCAAAAACGTCCAATTCTTTAAAGGTGAAAGAAAAAAAAAAAAAAAAGCGTGTTTTTTAAAGGGGGCAAAAATATGGAAAATTTTAAGGGGTCAGTATCGAGCATGAGGGGCCAAGTGGAAAATTTGTGGAAGCCCGAGGGGCATTAAAAGCAAAGGAAGGGGGGCGCCAAGAACAACAACAACACATTGGCAACGGGGGGGGGTGGTGGAAAAGGGAGCCGGGCGAGGTTTTTAAGTCAACATCGTCGAGCTGGCGGTTGGCAAAAAAAAAGGGGCCCAAAACAACAAGGGGCAGCAAAAATTTAAGAGTAATACGAGCAGTTTTAATTTGGAAATCGAGGGAAGACCCGAATTGGAAAATTGTAGATGAAGCTAAAATTTTTTGTCAGTAAAGTAGAATGGGTTTCTTGATGTGGTTGCTCTGTTCACGTCATAAAAAATTTGTGATATTTTATGAATTTTATGTAATCAAAATACCGGTTAATGTTAAAATCGGAGATTGTCGTTTTTTTTAAAGCAAACTAAAAAAGGTAAAGTTTTACACCAAAATTTAATGTTTATGTCCAAATGGTTGAAATAAAATGTTAAATGTATTTTATGTGAAAGAAAAGGATGAAAATTTTAAACATTAGGAGAAAGTTAAAAAAAAATTTTGTCGTAGGAAACCCTTTCAAAAACATTATAATTTAAAAAGGAAATTTAAGTTTAGGTGGAAAGAAAAAAAAGATTTGTTCATTGGGGGGGCTAATGAAATTGTTAAAAAATGAGTCAAAAAAAAACAGTCAGATTAATATGAAGAAAAAAAAAAATATATAGAACATTAGGACATGAAATTTTAATTATTTAAAAAAACAATGTTGATAAAAAATGCTTGAAGGGGTTTTCCAAAGGAACTGAGTTGATTATTTGAAATTGTGGATTTTGTTTGCAAAATAAAATGATAATTTGCCTTTTAAAAAGAGGGAAAATTTTGAGCAAAAGAAAATATTAGAGATTGTACCTATGATCTAAATGGGGGCCACAGGGTTTTGGGTTTAAACGGTGAGAAAAAATTTTCTAAAATTTTCAAAATGGTAAAATAAGGTGCAAAAAATTTATTGTATCAAATCGAAAAGTGTAGTATACAATAGTTTAATTGACTATGTAAATAAAATTGAAAGTAAGGACAGAAAAAAGGATAAAAAGACTGAGATGTGACTTTGCCAAGGAATATATAAAATATTATATTTATATAGCTTTGCTAGAGAAAAAGGAATATTCTTGAACCTTGTCCACCATATGTTCATGAATTAAAAGAGACAGTTAAAAAAGTATAACAGAGATTTTATGAAAAATGTCTAGATATTTATTAAACAGGGCCAAGTAATAAAAAGGTTCTGGCTTGGATAGTCAAAAACAGCTGTTTTTTTGAAGAATAGGACAATTACTAATACTGTAGAGTAAAATAAAAACTCTCATGAAATAATGTTTGGTGAAAAACCTAATATAGAGCATTTAGAATGTAGGGAAAGTAAAGTTTTTGTAAACGTGCCTGAACAAAAAGAAATTCAAAATGGGACAGAAAAGCAGATCTGGGTATTTTGTTAGGTTATGAAAGGTTGGGTATATAGCATTTACTAAAGGGACAAGATAGTGTAACAAAAGGACATGTAGATATAATTGAAGATGGTACAAATTATATAAGTTTTAGAGAAGAGTCAAGAGAGGCTTATGATATAGGTTTAAATGAAGGTGAAAATGATAGGATGAAATTAAGAATGGAAATATAAATGATCAAAATGCAAATTTAGGATTGCGAAGAAAAACCCAGAGAAAACGAAAACCTGCTAGACTTAATGATGATAATTTTGTGTTTTAGTAATATTGTTTATATTGAAAAAACTTTGTAAATGCGGAAAAATTTCTGTTTCATAAAATGATGCAATGAATAGTTATGATTCTAAAAATTGGGAAAATGCAATGGATAAGGAAATTATTTGTTTTAGCTAAAAAAAATACATGGATTGTCTGTTATTAAACCAGAAGATAAAAAAAATTCTAGATTTAAAATGGGCTTATACAAAAAAGGCTAATAATGTTTATAAAGCTAGGTTATTTGTTAGAGGATACCAGCAGAATGATTTAATTGATGTATATATTATCTCCAGTAGCAAGAATGCTAACGTTAAAAATTTCATTATCATATTGTTGTCAGAATAATTTAATTATTGAGCAAATGGATGTAGAATCAGGGTTTTTGAATGGGAAAAGTTAAATAAGAAGTTTATGTTAGACAAGCACGAGGTTATGAGGATGGTACGGATTTAAAATATTAAAATTGGATTAAAGTATTGTACGGATTTTGAGAAAGCCAAGAGCTTGGTATGAGGGGTTTCGTACTTTTTTTTAAATTTTAGGGTTTTTTAAGGAAGCGGGGAATGACTGTTGCTTTGTATATGTTAAACGATAAGAACAATCATAATGTATATTTAATTTCGTTTGTAGATGATTTGCCTTATGTTTTTAAAGATAAAATTAAGTTAAATATCGTTAAAATTTTTTGTTTTTAAAGGATTTCAGATGAAAGATTTGGTAAAATAAAAACTTATTTAGGGTATTAATATAAATTATGGGAAAGTGATACAGGAAAAATACTTTGGATCAAAGAGATTATTCTTATCTTAACAAGGAATATGGAATTTGTTAAATTCTTAAATTGGGATGCTACTCCGATTGGAAAAAAATTTAAAATTAAAAAACTGCACAATCGGGGCATGTGTTTAAAATGAAGTAAAAAAAAAATTAAGGGAGCTTTTTTTGTATTTTATTCCCGCAAACAAGCCCTGTATAAGTTTAGCGTTAATTATTTAAGTAGATTTTTCAAAAATTGTTATGATAATACTCTTTATAAATATGCTGTGAAGATATTAATATTTAGTTTTGCCAAAGATTTATGTTAACCTCTAAAAAATGTTAACCAAGCGATCTTAAACGTTACTAGTGTGGTTGGGCAGGGATATTATTGACCAAAAATTACGACAGAATATTTTTTTAAAAATGTATAAAAATGTTTTTTTTTTGGAAATAAAAAGAGAAAAAAGTATGAAACAAAATATCCCATCAGCTGGATTTTTTTGCTTTTTGTCTGAGTGTGTTGTGATTAAAAGTTGTGTAATACTTTTTTTTGCTGTTTTTAATATTGAAGTTTGTAAAACAAATAAAAAAAGTATGAAGATAATTCTGGTGCAATAAATATAGCTAAGTAGGGTAATTTTAAAAAAAAGTTAAAAGTATATAGAGACCTTATCATTTTAAAAAACGAGGGTTATGATAAAGGAAAAAATTTTATTGTCAAAATAGATTTTATGAAAATGTGGCTGATATATTTCCCCAACCCATTGGGTCGAAATAAGTTTGAAAATTCAGACTGAAATGAATGTGATTAAAAGGGTTTATGATTAAAGGGGGGACTGAAATATAAATTTAGGGGCGTGTTAAAAATATAGGTAAAATTTATCTTTTCAGCAAATGATTTTTGTAATGACAAATGAATGTGATGTGAGGTGTGTGTGCGTAGTGAAAGTTTTTTTTTTTTTTAAAAACTGTTGTGTGTGTGGGGGGGGGGGATTGGGAGATTTTGTTGTCAAATGAATGTTTTTCGCACAGGTCACTTAAGCTGTTAGTGTACGGTTAGATTGCTTGTTTTTTGTAATTAAAATCTTTTTATTAGGGCTATCGAAAATTTCAACATAATTTGATTTTGAAAGGTATATAAGATATGAGCCAACTTAAAAAAAAAGGGATTTTTTATACTTTTTTTCCCAAGCCTATTTTAAGGGAAAATTTGAACGAATGGCAAAATACAAAAAGTCGGTCATAAAAAAAATGTAATCAAGTTTTTTTAAAATTCTTATTCATTATATTTACAAACTTTCATACAATTTTTTTTGAAAAACCAATTACAAAACTTTTTTGGGTCTTTACTAGGTAAATTTTTTTTTAAAGAGAAGGAAGTTTTCAATGTTTCAGCTCTAGGGGTTGGAAGCAGTACTTTTATTGTTTTCTTTTGTTTTCATTTGTTGTTGCTTTTTTTTTGTGTTGGTTTTTTAATGTATTAGGAAGGTTGTAAATCTCAATTTGTACATTATGAGAAAATATATTAGTTGTAATGATCAAACATTATTACAATTAAACAAAACTAATAGTCAACTTTAAAGATAAGTGTAGTCTTGGCAGACCGTAAACAACATGGATGATAGTCACAGATTTAAATAAACTAAAGATTTTAATTATATTTCTACAGTATTACCTGTAAAACTGAATTGTATATCCTTTTATTGTAAAGTGGTGGGGGTTTTTAGGGCCTTAGCCTCAACCATTTCATTTATAAAATATATTATTTTTTGCCATACACTCAAGATAGTGAGAATACTAAACTGATAAATACATTGTTCATTTCCCATTCGGCTAGGCCTAATTTAATTCTTTAATGATTAATTATAAGAAAGTGTGGGGTTTTTTATGGTATTATGATTTATGTAAATCACAACCAAAGTTGTAAGCAATATATGTTTTAAATTTCAATTCATTAACTTCATTTTCAGACCTTTAAATTTTTAATCTATAGTTTTTCATTATTTAAAGTCTTTGTTGGAATTTTAGAGTCATCCAAATTTATTAATTTTTACTTTTCATTTTGAGCATCATGCAATGTATTAATAGCTGAACCCGGAAGGGTGGCTAGATAACCCTACCATAAATAATCATTATCAATGTCATAAACAATTTGTTTCTCTAAATTAAGTAACGTGGTACCAACATGTATAATATTCAGTTAAAATAAAGCTTCAAATTCTACACTAAATAGTATTTCTTCGATCGGCCTATGTCCATCTACCCCCACCATTATCTATATAACCCCGAGATGCTCTACTGGAACCTACTGACTGCCGTGGACGACAACTTTTTATGAAGAACAGTTGAGTGAAGTGGGTGAGTGGTATATAATGTAAATGATTCTGTCAGGTAAGTGTGGTATAATTCTTCACTATTTTCAAACCGTTTATTAATCAGAGACATGTTTTTCCCATAAAAAAACCGTTAAATCTTTCCCCTCACAATGAAGCAGATGATAAACTTGAGTGTCATGCCTTAGTCCTTGGCAATGCGTAAGTCCATCCAGTTTAATATAGATATCACTGGTCCTGAAAAATAGAACAACCATCTTCACTCTATGCTGAAAACTTATCTCGTGTAGACGTAGTTTGACAGTATCCAAAATTTGTCCACGTAGAGATGACATATAATGGTGTAATATGTTATTTAAAAAATAATTACACATTTTATAAATTAGATATCAACAAATATAAATCAAAAAGGGTTATTCGATTATCTGTATAATTTACGTATCAGAAAAAACATAGCGTACCGAAATGGACATCACAGTGTTTGAACAGCTTTTATAAATTCATGAAATTAGGTACACTAAAATCACTGTGAAATAGTCACATACACCACAATGTCAAAACATGTAACGGTCTCTGAAATCTTAGCTACACACGTCCATTCACCACCAATGCTTAACACCGATTCACTGAATGGTACTTTTGATTCAATCGTAGTTTTTATTTGGGAGCTAGAAACTGTCATTTTATTTTTATTTTTCGTATGCTGTACAACTTGTTGTTGTTTTACTCAATGGTTATTTTTATTTATAAATTTTAAGCTTATTTATAAGTCAAATTGTTTTTAATCACCAGTTATATGTATGCACCAGACTCCCTATAATTTGGTAGTCATAACACGCTCATAATTTTTGAAGATCAATCAATATAATAAATTAATTCCTATTCGCTGTTATTTTATAATCTCCCTTCAGGAATCATAATCGCCTTGTTTTTAATTTTATTCGCCCACTAAGCTTCATATAACTATCCATTGCAATAACTGATAACGTTTTGATTGACTTCTTTCAATTCTTTAAGTTCTGGGGGTAATTCTTTTTGAGTTTAATGATAAAGAGTATTTAGACTTTGTTTTTATTTTTATATTATAACCTGGCGTAAGAGATCACCTCAACTCACTTTAATTTTAGTCACTTTAACTAATATTCTAGTGACCAAAAAACCTATGTTAGAGATTATATATTACCCACGTATGTTGAGGAATAGCCAAACCACCTTGTTCGCCCTTTCACGTTAATATATGTTTAATTATTTCATCCCATTGATCTCTACAAAATAATTAGATGGATATATTTGGTTGAAATTTTCGATCAGTCATCTGCATGCCATTGTGTAGAAGAGAGGGAATTTTTCATCCTTCCCTTAAATCAAAAAGTATGTTACTAAAAAGTTTAAGGAAAAAATTTTTGAAACTTGTTATTGTTTTTAAACTAATTTTGTTTAAGCAAAAATGTAATTTTCCCTAAAAACCCAAATTACCAAAGCGAATGTTTAAAAAAGAAAGATTCTACAAAAGTTTTTTTTAAATTGACAAATGTAATTAAGTTTTAAGTACTTGATTTTTTATTTTAGCAAACCTTAAAAAATAAAAGAGTTTAAAACGATTTCAATTAAGACCCAAACCTTTATACACATTGTTATATGTAATTTTCTAGAATCTTATTTCTATAATGATTTTTGTACAAAATTTCCAACAAAGTATGTGTTCAACAAATATAATTACGTTTTATCTTCCTTATTACAATTAGGCCTAGTTATTAATTTTCATAGGGGCGGAAATGGGGTGGTGCGGCAGTGCAAACCGCCCCGGGCGCGTATAAAGGGGCGCAAAAAATGGACGTAGATCGTCTGCAAAAAAATAACCCCATCATTATTATACTTAACTTACCGAAAAATAAATCTTATACAACAGGATCTAGGTTTGTGTGTACCAAATGGTCGAGTAAAACTCGGTGCCCATCATAGAAATGTCCGTCCCCGCGCTGTGCCCCCTTTGGGATCACCCCCGTTGTTTGGCGTTGATTGTGTAGGGGTATGTGTTGTGATTTGTGTCTATGTGGCGGCCCCAAGTGAATTAAAAATTTTATCGTTAATTTTTTTGTGAAACGTTACTACTTTTAAAAGTAGGTTTCTATGAGTACCCAAAATGTTGTTATGTAATGTAGTATTAGTAACTTATGTTAGAAACAACATCATGTTAGAATATTGTTTTTTCGTAGATCGAGTTCATCAAAGTGTTAAGGATGACTTCATGAATCAGTTTAACCCTTCAATTTGAATTAGTTAAACTTTTTTTGTTATCTGCCTGAAGTATTTTTTTAAATACAATTATTTTAAAAAAACGCATTGAAACAACCCCTTTTGGTATTTTTTTAGCGCCGTTGGAAAAAACGATAAACCTTTTTTTTTCTCTGTCCATGCCCTTATGTGTTCCGTTATCTTAAAATAGAAAAAGATTTTCTGGGTTAAAATTTTCTTACTATAAACATTTTTTAGCTTTAAAAACAAATAGCTAAACGCGAACCTAAAAATTTTAAAAATTTAAACCGTGGACCCTTGTTTAACCCAACTAACAAAAGGGCGTCACCAAAAAACAGTCTGTGTAGTTTTTAAATTTATCTGCATATCAACTTGGGAAAAGTTCGAAATTTTTTTTATACGGGTAGTTAGAAAAAAGCTTTATAAATATAAAATTTCATAAAATAAAATGATGCATTAAGTACAATTTTTATTTCGTTTCCCATTCTTTTGTTTTATTTCTTCCGAATAATGCTGAAAAAAACAAAATAAAAAATATTACTTATGTAAGCAAAAAATGTTAAAAAATATAAAACGTTGTGGTCCGTTGTTTCTGTGTGAACGTCTCACGTAAATTTTTTTGGTTTTTTTTATTGAAGAAATTTAAAAACAGTGATGCGGGTCTTCTCGTATGACTTCGATCTTTCATTGGTCATTTGCAAAGTGTTTTATAGCAAAAAATTTGGGTTTGAAAACTATAAAATCAAAAACATTGTTTATGTTTTTAAAAAATTTAAGCATTATTTAAAGTCTTATGTGTTTTTAGTTAAACTGTTGTTTTGATGTTGACTAAGATTTTTAATAAGTAAGACATTAATGTTTTAAAAAAAAATGTAGG
Source organism: Timema cristinae (assembly GCA_039000515.1). Taxonomy (NCBI): domain Eukaryota; kingdom Metazoa; phylum Arthropoda; class Insecta; order Phasmatodea; family Timematidae; genus Timema; species Timema cristinae. Next base: position 33,786 of record JBCFYV010000059.1, on the reverse strand, counting down.
CGTAAATTTTGTTCCAAAAAATACCCTCTTTCATTCTAAATTCTTTTTGATTGTAAAAATTTTTTAGTGCTTTTTTAAAACTATTTTCAGTTTTTTTGTAAAGTATTTTAACTAAATGTTGTATGTAAAATAATTTAATTTATAATTAAAACTGCGTTCAACTAAATTCAAACGGAATTGAGTGTTATGCAAGTGCCTAAATCGCAATTTGGGAAAATAAGTTTTTCAATACATTTTGATTAGTTGTATTGTATTTTTTTTGTCCCTGAAAATTCTTTGGAAATTTCTTTTTCCCTTGGTACGAAAATATTTACAAAATAAATGATCCTTTTCTTTACAGACAAACATGTCGCTCCCTAAAAAAAAAATTATCTGGCGAAAAAAAACTTAAAAAGAAAACGAAAAGCAAGGCGAAACTAAAAAACTTAAAAAGAAAAAATTTTAGATTTGGTAAGTCATCTGAATCGTCATCGTCAGAACTAGCAACACGCGACGGAAGAAGACCTATTTAATGAAGTTCTTCAGAAAAAGCCCAATAAAGATGAAGGCAGCATGCCGAAGTTTAGCTATTTCTGGAATTATATGAAGTTCAAAATATTACAGAAGGGGTTTTAAAACAGACATACCATCACCGTCCCCTCTTCAAAATATAAAATATGATATTTAAAAAGGGGTCGCTCGTGACCCTGCAACCGATATGAAAAATTATTTGAGGTCGAAAGTAAAAATGAACAACAAAAAAATTTTAAAAGAAAAAATGGACGTAATTTCAAATAGCATTTTAAAGGGGGAAATGCCAAATGGAGAAACTTAAAAGAGATGACTCGTTTACTCAAAATTGAAATAAAGTTATTGTTTTTGCTGCTGTTTATTCAACAGGTTCCCCTTCTAATTGGAAAGAAGGATTTGACGATGGATCATTTATCAATGCGTCTCAAAACTCACGAACTTCCCCAGATACCAGCGCGCCCTGCACAGTTGAATGAAGGTCGATTCGATTAAAGAACTCAGGGAATTGCAAGATTTGCAAAAAAAGATTTAAGACGAGAAATCCCGGGGGGTTGCTATCCTGAACGAATGATGTCATAGTTTTTTTTTAGAGGCAATAATTTTTCGTTCAGAGGAAACTCTGGATCTGAAAAAAAAATACACTCCTAATATGGAATTCCCGGGTTTAGGAAGTTAGGAAATTCGCCCCGTGATGATGGGGCACCTCACGTTTGTTTAAAAAGGAGATAATGTCCCCTATTTTGGCAAACGTATTCAAAAGAGTTGTTGTCATACTTGGAGTGAAGTTTTTAAAAAAAAAATTTTTCTATGGGAAGTCATTAAATACTTCTCCCTATATGGATTTCATCCTGATGTCAGTCACGTTTGAAAATATCTTTAAATTGCGTTTTGTTGAACTAATGAAGGGTGAAGTCCAAGTGCGTGAGAGTTCATTGCTTACAAGCCGGTAATGACTCTTCGGGAGTGGACTTACTGGCCCTTTTCTTGATGATTTTTGTGCAAGAGTTCGATTTGGTTTTGAACGATTGTCGAGGCCCAAAGGATGTGATAGTGGATCTATTGGTAGGAGTAAAAAAAAGGGGTCCAAAGTGAAATTTTGAACCAAAATCCACAGATTTTTTTAATCCGTTGCTTATAGCTTAAAATTTGGTAATAGAGGTGCCCCCCAAAACATCTGTTAAAATGGGTTTCTTTGTTCGGATTTCTTAAAGACTTTTTGTTCTATTCTCTGGATCAACAAAGCGATGGGGAAATGATATCTAAGCACGTAGAAGGGTTTTTAATGAAAAAAAATTTGTGAAAATCGTTGGGAGAGTAGATTTCTATCCTCGCGCGTTCGTTATAACTACCCCTTTATTTTGTGACGCCCCTTTGGTCTTCCGAAGAAAAGAATTACCAGTTGCAGATAGAGAATTTTTTTCGCTGATTCAGCATGGGGCATTTGAGTTTTTTAGTAAAATGATGGCTTGGGGTGATATTGTTTCAAGTAAACTTTTTAAGTAAGGCTATGCAGTCGAAACTAGGATTTACAAAAGCTTTACATTGCTGAAGAACTGCTCGAAATTTGTAAAAAGGGACCGGGTATTCGTTTCTTGATAACGTAGGGAAATTTCTTTTCAAGCGGAACAGTCCCATTTTTTTAAACCCGTTCGATCCCGAAGAAAGAAGAGATTATTTGAAAACGAGGCGTAGATGGCACCAAAAGTCTGAAAAATTTTTTAAAATGAAAGTCTTTTACCCTTGGTCGAAAAAAGAGAATGCGTTGGTCACTCGATTTACACAACTAACCCAAAATTTAATTATCTGGACCATGTTACAATATCAAAAAAATTCCCGAAAAAATCCAAATTAGAAAAAGGTTGTGCGATTTAAAATAAGTTTAAAAGATGGGGAAAATTTGACATTCTGGGTTTTGAAATTGGTTGAGGAACTAACCTGAAAACCATTGTTTTAAAGGCTTGAAAACGCAGGGGCCATAAAAGTTTCCCCTTATAAACAAAAGGTTGGGAGGTGTATTTCCCAATTGTGGACAGCACTTCGAATTTTGCTGCCCTACCTGTAATGTCGCAAGGAGAAAGAAGTTTCAGTAAATTTAAACTCATTAAAAATTTTTTATGTTCAAAACCCTGTGTAGGATAGCTGTCAGATTAGCAATTTTATTATAGAAAATAGTATTGCCCGGACTTGAATTTTTCTGAATTTAAAAAACAAATTTGCAAGGCAAAAAACGAGGAAAGTGGCAAAACTGGCTTTTTAGTTATTTTTCGTTTTTCATTTTTTTAAATTTTTTTTAATTTTAAATTAATTTACGCTGTAAAAATTTTCTTTTTCGTGATATAAGCGTTGTTGTAGCATAGTAGTTTTAAAAACCCCCTTTAAAAAAAAATATTGTTTCTTTTTACTGTTATTTTTTTCGTCCATATTACTAATTTAATTTTAGGAGGTCTGAGTTTTTATGATGTAAAAAATGCATGTTATGTAAGGGGGGGACCATAATGGATCCGACCACTGAAAACTTGCTAGGGGGCCGCCTGCTTTAATCTTTTTATAAAAAAACATGCCGATGACTGCTGATGACTGATTCATCATCGCCGAGCGAAAAAATATCAAGCTCAAAATGAAAATTGGACTGTAATTCTTTTGTTATGTAGGCACCCCCAAGAAAGGATTTTTTTAAAAATTCCCCCCAAAAGGGTCAAAATGGGGATTTTATGTATGAAAGTTCTTCATTTTTTAAAATTAAATAAAAACATTTTGTATTTCGGATTGACGTAAAAACAAATAAATCGTGTTTCAGGAATTTTTGGAAAAATTTTTTTATAAGGGGGTGAAAAAGGGGGGTGAAAGTTTGTTCGGCTTTCATTTTTTTGTTGAGGTCAAATTATGGTCATCAAAGTAACGTAAAATTTTTAAATAAACTGTAAATAATTGTTATTTTCGTATTTTTTATAATAAATTACACGCGAGCAAAAACCCCGGGCAAAGCTATCTGTTTTGATATAGTTTTTTTAGCAAAATAAAGCAAAGGCCAATTAAATACATTATGATTAATATTACTCCAACAAGCAATTGGGCTTTAAATAAAATTAAGTTTGAAGTTTGACAATAAATGCAATCAAATTTTAACATAAGTAGTGGTACTATTAATATAATTATTGAAATTTCAATATTTTTTCTAAACCAGAATACAATTTAAAATAGCCAAATTTTAAACATATGATAACCTTGGCACAATATAAACTACATTGGTGATAGCTACATATTATTCGTATTTGTACAATATTAATGGTAAAACTAATTGTACTCGTATATCCTTTAATTTAAATGTTTAAACCGCCATTTGTGATATTATAAAACTACACTATTTTTAAACAAAAAAACATTTTATTCAAACCTAAGGTATGTTTTCGCTAAAGACATTGAAAGAAACTTTTTAATCCCTCCCTCACAATCAAGCAGATAAACTCGAGAATTAAGTTCTTGTCCTTTGCACATGTGTATTTAGGTACATTCAGTAAAGGACAGAGTTCACTGGTTTATCCTCAATATGACTGCCTCCCAATTATGGATTGGCATTTAAATTTTCAATATTTATTCCTGATCAACTCAATTTGTTACTATTTTTCCTATTTTTTAAAATTAATAATCTCATGTTCAACCCAAACATATTTTGGTTTTTGTCCTTTTTTTTTCATTTACTAAATTAATTTAACTATTTCAAATTTTAAATCTTGTCTTTTTTTAGCTCTGCTAGTGGTTTTTAAATAGATACAGGGGATTTTGCATTAGTGCCTTATTAAAAAGTATTTAAAATTAATTATTTTGGTGTACACTCAGGGTCTGATTTACGATTGTTCCCCCCCAACTTTTCCTATTTTAAATTTCTAACCTCATAATCCTATTTTCCCATACAAAACATCATATACCATTATATTAGGGATGTGAAAAAACTGCTCCTTTAGTGGAGCAGGAGCAATCTGTTAATGCTCCACCACTCGACTGTTCCTTTTACCTGTCCTTTTTGTCACAGTCACTATATTCGGATTCTCCTACCCTTTAGTGCAGTTATCCGTTCCTTGCTTGTGCCATCATAGCAACAGCACAATTCTTTGGAAGAGTGCCTAGGGCACAGACAAGGAAATAACAGATACACAGCCCTAGGTTAAAAATGTTGCACTCCTTTTCGAGGCTTTACTCTCTCAACGTTGGGATCGCTAGGTGCGACCCCCAGTGACTACAGCGCAATCAAGTGAGCATTTTTGAAAAGACTCACTTTAAACTCGAATGTACTAAAAGGCAGATACAAAATATGAGCTCCTGTCGGTGGCGGTCACTAGCAAGCTTCGGTTTGCCCCCTCCCCCCCCCCCCATCTTAACTCCCAGCCCCTCGTCATAAAGTACCCTAACCCTGCCACACAAAAAAAAGTTTACTTGACTGCACATTATAAAGAAAACTTGAAACACGATGGACCTTTTTTTTAACTAAGGGACTGGCTGTCAACTGCAATTATTTTTTAAAGGAGCATTGAGAAGAATTGCAGACGTTTAGAAATTACCAATTTATTTAAGAAGTAGTTAGATATTTTGAAATATTGTTTTCATCAAAATGAGGGAGATAGTTCTGACCAGTTAAAGGGTTTTTAGATTTTAACTTAAGTTAAAAAAAAATCGGGAGTCATCATATATAATCGCGTAAAACAATTCCACAATTTGTGACCCTAAAAAAATTATGACTTTATTTTTGATTAGAGGAAGGCTATATAGAGGTGTAAAACTATTTGTTTAATCTTAGAAGTACACATTTACAGTAAAGGTTCTTTCTTTTTTTAACTTTAAAAATTCTAAATTCAACCCTTCTAGCCAATCAGAAAAACCCTTCTTATAATGTTTGCCAGGATTTTGTAGAAAACTATTTTTTTAAAATATCGGGATTTCTAAACGGGTGCGTGGGTCTAAGTGCTCTCCCATTTAGTGCCCAACTTTGAGTATCCTGAACTGGGATGATTTTGAGCACATCTTTATTAAAACACATTTTTAATTGAAAATAAAGATATTGAGGGTTTTTAAAACCATACATATTTGTTTAGAAACCATAGTTTTCGTATTTTTTTTAAACTGTATTAAACATAATTTTCTAAAAATGTGTTCATTAAAAGTTACTTTTGTTTATATTTATAGTCATTCTAGTGAATTACATACAAATAGTGAGGATATACCCTTTGTGAAGATAAGGTTGAAAGTTTGAATATAAATAAAATGACTTAAACAATTCATTTGAAAAAGAATTAGAATCATAAGCTTTGAAAAATTTTAAGTTCTCCAAACGTTAATAAAAGCTTCATACAAAATCCAAAACCAACTATATCAAAACTTTGTAAAACCAAAACCCGAATCTAATACATTACATTTTAGCGATTGAGGACTACTTCTAAACAGTTTTAAACCAATACCATTTTAGAAAACATTCTAAGCGAGTTGAAAGTAAGGAGTGGATTTTATTTAGAATTTAAGACTTAAGATATATTGCTAAAATTTATATAAAAAGAATTAATTGTTTACAATTTGTTAAGTAATTGATGTAATAAATTAAATAGCAGATCAAAATGTAATTTCTCGGATACTCCAAAATTTCAGTCAACATCTCGCTGTGTACCAACACTTAGTGTCCTTCACAATGACTTTTGTAAGTTTGTTTGATGTTTCTTGTTCCTTTCATGAATTTATTATTGGACAGCAGTAATTCTCATTTATTGTAACTCTTTAATATTATTCTGTCTTCATGATTTTTTTAATTTCGTTTTACAGTTACCATGATTATGGGTGACCTGGTGGTCTAGGGGAAAGGGTTTGTCAGACTTCTGTGCTGGCGGCCGGGGTTAAATCCTCGGTCCCGGCACAGATTTATCTGATTTCCAAACCCTTCCTTCACCTCTGACAAGACATCTTGTGAATGTGAGGAATGCGGGCCCGCCACCGTGGTTCGGATTCCACGTTAACTGTAGGTCTTCATTTCATCTCACAATCACCCTCCCATTTCACATTAGCGTAAGTGCGTATAACCCGAACGGGTAGTAAGACGCGGGTGCTAATAATAAAAATAATAACCATGTTTTATGACACTATCTGTCAAAAACATGTCGGATTGAGTATTCCAGTATTTTTTTCAATGCGTAAATTCAAAAGGAGTAACGGGACAAAAAATTTAACAGATAGCACTTAGAATATTACAAAATTATCTAAATCAATTTATCCGTTTCAAATTGGTTAACCTTTTAAATTAAAATTTTATACGTGTCAAAACTCTAATATCTATATTAATTTTAGCATTGTTTCAATAAATATTGTATATCTTAAAGTCGTATTTTAAATTTACTCAATCATTTAATCATAACCTATTTACAGATGTTAACCTTTTAACCAAAAGTTTTATAGTTTGAATTATGAAATTACATGTACTTGAACTTTATTTTGTCTAACCTATTTTGGTATCTGTAAGTTTTAAACATTTTAACGTGTTTTTTATGTATTTTAGACTTGTATACCTTATTTATTGATCAATTAATGTGAATTATTTATTACATTATCATTAGTTAATCAAAAAGGGCCCATACATATAAATACTTTTTATATGCGTTTATTGAAGCAATTCTTCAATTTATTATTTACCCTACACTCCATTAATTTATCTTAAAAGTTTGCATGCTTTATTTTATAATTACTATGATGTAGTAGTGTAGCTTATAAAATAAGACTATAGTCTAGTTGGTCTAGTATTGTCTAATCTAGTCCAGTCCATTAAAGTATTGGTGTCACCTTACAGTGTAAAACTAAATTATAGGTTACATAATTATTATTTTAAAACGCGAGATAAAAAATTTAAATAGGTATCTCAAACTGTTTTCCCTTTAATTGTTATCTTACATCTGTTTTTAATGAATAGTACTTTAAATGGAAAATAATGAGTAAAAAACTTTACAAATACCATTTTAACGTTATTTTTTCCCCATTTAATTAATATTCGATATTAATTTATTTTATCTGTTCGATCTCTTAGATATGTTGTGGGTATTTCCCTATAGATAGAGCGGAAATTTCATTGTAAACTCTGCAAGAATACATTGAAAAAGTGTGATGCCAACTGGAGTCAGGGCATGATTATTTAATTTTTCATAGAGCATATCAAAAACAAAGGGCAAGATGACTTAGGGAATCTCAAACCCCCTACAGATATGTTCACACACATCAGGTCTTGTCCTAGAAACCTTTGTTGAGCTTTTTCCCTGATTTTGCAGCACCAAGAAGGTATTGTACATATAATGTTAGGAAAGGCATTGAGGAAAATAGGCTAATATCCCCTAAACTGGCTTAAACAATGCAAAAAAACAAAAGCTATTTGACTAAGCCACCTTCTTAAAGTTGAATCCACAAACACTTGCAGGGGGACTGCAAAGGTGAAACATTCATTGTTTAGGGAAAACCGACGCAAAAAATGAAGAAGTATTACACCAATAATTGCATCTCGTTGAGTAAATTTGGGAGAGTTGAGTACTTGTGACTAAGCTGATTTTGACCCAAAATTAAAATTTTTAATAGCTTACTGTGTTTTTACATATTTCTTTGAATCTAGACTATTTTATCTAAAGTAAGTTTTTGAGCGTGTTCCATTTCGAAACGTTGAAATAATTTAAGGACTTTATAATTTGTATTAATTGTGATTGTGTTGCAAACAAAACCAGCTTTTTGGCTTAAAACTTTAGGTTAAAAACTTTTGACTTTTGAATATTGGTTTAGATAGGAGTATGTTTAAATAAAACACTTTAGTTGTTAGTCTCTAAAAGCTCAAATTTTTACTGTTCTAGCCAAACATTCTTCATAAGACTATATAACTATATTTGGGTAAGTTAAAAATAAATACGGTATTCAAATAATGGGACATGATGACAATTTTGAACTCAAAAAATTACATAAGGGCCAATGTAATATCAACTACTTTTTCCTTTTTAAAATGTGATTATTTTACTCCATAGTGCATTGAAAGTAGTTTTAAAAATGTATAAAAAAAATATGTTTTCCTACTAAAATGTAAAGTGATTTGTGCTCATATTACGTAAAATAGACACTTTTTACTTTCTCTAGACCACTTGAAGGAAGGAAGTATTGAGATCGTTAAAAAAATCTAGCTCAAATGTTGATAAATGTCAACCTCCCAAAACTGATTGATAAGTGCTTTTTGCTATGCTGTCTCCTGTGTGTCTATATCTAGGCTAGAGCCGAAACAATTTTACTGGTCGGGCAAAATAAAACTTAGTATCTAGGGTTTTTATAGGGTTCCCAAAAGGGGTTTTTTAAAGAGTTACCTATCCTACCCAAAATTGAGGGTAGCTTACTAAAGGTAAAAAAAAGAAGAGATAAAACAATTTTCTTAAAATCTGCTCTAACGATTTATATTAAATGTCTATCTGGCCATTGTTTTCATTTTAAACTAAAGGGCCCCTTTTCTAATCATATCATGAAACAAATTTTTAAAGGCAACTTTACATAAGCAGAAATTTCAATTTTTATCTCGCAAGTATTTGAGACACGAAATAACTCACTATGGTAAGGTTTGTAGTAATATTATAATTTTAGAAAATCTTTACTTGAAATATATTTTTAAAAAACCCAACAAGGGGCTGTCCATAAATTACGAAAGGATTTTTTTCATTAGGTTTTTCCCAAAATCCCCCTCAGTAGGGCTGTGGCTGTTTGAGGAACACCAAGAGCTGTTTGATGAGGGCATATAAAGTTGTGATGGGAAGCAAGATGATACATTGATTGTTGAGGGAGTGACTAAGGACATTTTGATGTGGTAGAAGTATCTGGGTAGCTGATCGTTGGATGTATGGGGTTGCAAAGCTTGTTGAAGGTAAAAAAGAAATGTCCAGGGTAATAGCTGGACTCGCATTATAATACTTTTATCTCATACCGAGAGACCAAGTTAAATTTTCAGCCTTAGCAGATATTTGAAATTATTTGGGCACCTGTCGAAATGATTCTTCAATGGCTGAAAAAAACTTAGTGATGTGTGAGAGGAGTGTTTGAAAGGGTGTAGTGGGGGTAGGCAATGGCTGCCATAACAGTATCGCAGGCTACGTGTCTTTCCGCTTTCAAAGCGGAATGGAAAAACCCCGCACCGTAGTATACGATACTATGTGGTGTGCGAGGACCTTAAAGAAACAAATTTGAGGATTTATTATGTTTTCTCTTTATAATAACTAAATATTGATTTAATAATATCAAAATGAGCGTGGATATGCGGGGGATGAGGGCATTTTGTTTAGATTTCCCAAAATACAAGGCCAATTTTTCCTGTATAGGGCAATAAATGAGGTGGGGGAGTTTGTTTGGTTTTGTTCGAAGAGCTTAATGGTTTCAAAAAATGTAAACTTAAATTTTTTGGTAAAGGTTCCTTTTCGGCCCTAGACCAGAGATAGGACCGGATTTTGTGAAATTCACCAGTAAGGGATGTAAAAGGGGCGTTGAAATTTTCAAAATTCATGACCACACATCTTTTTAAAAGGTGGCCTTTAAATTTAAAATGAACGTCTCTTTATAGAATTGGGTGAGAACAACTTTAGGGTTTTTCAAATTTCATCGCCTAAATTGGTATAAAGGGGCAAAAAAGGGGTGGTAAATTCATATTTCTCCAATCATGAAATGTTTTTATATAGAGGTTTATCAGGTGGCAGAGTATAATATGAAATTTTAAATTTTTGTACGGCATCCAATGATGGGTCCCCAGGTGCGTTGTAGAAAGCGGGTGGGGTGTCAAGACTACCAAAACTAATATGAATTAACTACTTTTTTAGGGGTGGTAAAAGATTGAAATTATGCAAATAACCAATGGGATCACTCCAAATAATTATAAATTAAAATTCTGCATTTACCCAAAAGAAAACCATTAAATAAAATATAAAAGTCCGAACTTTTTTAAAATTTTTAAAATTAGTAGCCCGGAAATAAAGGGGATTTTTTAAAAAAAATTTTTAAAATATGGTAGAAAAACAAAATTTTGGGCCCCATGCTTGTAGAAAGGTTCGGCTTTAAATAACCAAATAAATCTTAAATTTGGATTTTGGGGGTAGTTAAAGAAAGAGACGCGGGGAAAGGAAAAAAAATTTTTAAACCCAGTTGATAAATTATTTCTTGTGTAAATAAAAAAATTTTGGGAAATTTTTTCCAGAAAAAAACAGGGACCAATAAAATTTAAAATACAATGGCTGAGCTTTTTTAAATTTTAAAAATTAGTTCGGGAAAATTTAGGAAAGGGAAAAGGGGGGGGGTGGCGGTGAAAACCCATCCCAATTTGGAGGTAGAAAATTAAAATTTGTTAGAAGTTTTAGAGGTATAATTTCAAATAAACCACAAAAAAATTTTTTCAAATATTATTTTTTTCTAAGAAGGGGGGTGTTTTTGGGGGTTAAAAAATTTAACAAAATTAACATTTGTAGGGGGGAAATTTTAAGGGAAAAAAAACCAAAATTTATAAAGACTGGTTTTTTAAAAAATTTTAAAAAAAAAGGGGGGGAAAAAAAAGGGAGGGTTTTCCCCCGAAAATTTTTCCCCAAAAATTTTATAAATTAAAATTCTTGTGGGGGGTAGCCCTTTTAAATTTCGCCATGTAATTAAATAGCCTTCCCCGGGGTACCCAAAATTTAAAAGCGGAAAATTTTAACCCCAAGAAATGGAAGCGTTTAAAAATGTTTAAACCAATATAAAACACTCTTTTTGATGTGGTCAGATTTTGAAATAGTTTTTAAAAAGATAATAAAATTTTCGTTTTAAAAAACTCAAATTGGAATTGTGGGAGCTAAGAAGGGGGGGGGAGAGAGAGGTGTTTGGAAATGAGAGTAAACTCCCACCTTCCCAAAAAAATTTATATTTTTTATGAAAAGAAAAATTAAAAAATTTTTTAAGTTGGCAAAAAAAAACCAACCCCAAAATAAAACCCTGCAAATTGGGAAGTTTTTAATTTTTAAAATTTACTGCTTGGGGGAAAAGGAAGGGGTCCTTAAAGTTCCCCAAACACCAAAAACTTGATTTTGGTGGAACACTAACTTTTTTAAAAGGCCCGAGGAATAGTATTTTAAATACTAAAAGTAAATGAATACGCAAAATTTAAAAACTAAATTTTTAAAATAAAACATTAGGGGGTTTCAAAAATACATAGCAGTTTATTGAAAATTTAGGGCGGTAACTAATTAAAATAAACTTAAATTTAGGCGGCATAACTTTTGGGGGTCACGATTTCTTTGTAAAATCATTTTTTTCTTCATATTTTAAAATGTTTCGTAACGGTATATTTTTAATTTTTGTTCTTTGGTGAAAGTGATTTCTAATTTTTCTAACATTTTTCTATGATCTTGATTAGGTTTAAAATTTTGCTTTGTCAATTTTGGGGGACAAAAAACCACCCTGTGATTGCGTCGTTTGAAAACTCAGTTAATAGATTAAGTAATTTTTTCTTTCTTTGATTTTTGTATCTATTAATTGAAAAAAAACTAGTTTGTGATTGCCATGGTTTTGGGGCAGGATTTTATGTCAAAGATTGATCTAGTACAATATGAAATCAAAGTGACCAGAATATTATGAAAAAATTTTCAAAGTCCAAATTTTTTTTTTGGGGGCATTTTTTTAATCAAATTTCTGTTAAATCATAATTTTTGCATTTTTTTTTATTATTATTAAATTTTATTGATTTTTTTTAAAGTTTGTGATTTTAATTTTGTTCGAGGGCCTTTTCCAAAAAAAAATAAACAGAACTTTATTTTACATCTTAATTTGTTTTAAATTTTTTCACAAAAAAACCCTTTTTTTAAATATGGCTTTTGATTAAAACAATATTTGGGTATAGTTAAGATTTTTCTTATATATACTTGTTTCTGTTTAACAATTTTACTCACTTTACTAAAAATTTTATTTTATTTTGATGTAAAAGTTTGGGAAAGTCCCCGTATTTGCGTTGAAAGGGAATTTAAGATTTTGGGGGGAAAAAAAAAACCTCTCGTAAACCGATGGGGATTCGAACAATTTCCGTTATTTGAAGTCTAGTCAAACGAAAAAGTAAATTTCTAAAAAATTTGACTGCAGAAGCTGGTCACAAAAATTTAAAATTCATATACAAGTGCATTTCCAAGATCAGTAACACTGTAGAACCCGGGTATTGTATTTTTGGTTCCAAACCCTCCCCATTTTTTGCAAAGTTTTTTTTCAATGAAAGGGGGGTGGGGGGTTTAAAGGGGTTGCCCCTTTCCTGATTTTGTCTAGGAGAGACAAGACAGCAACTTTTAGCTTTCACTCTATCGGTTTGTCCTCATCAGAAAAAAATTTTTTAATTGAGTTTTTTTCAAAGAATTTCACTTGGAAGCGCTGTTATCCTGGATATTTTAAGTTCTCCCCCATCGAGGAGCGCAAAAAATTCCCGTAAGGGTGTGTATTGTTTTTTTCCTTGTCTGGGCCTAGGGTGTAATTTAAATGTCGAAACGAGGTAATAATGATTTGCGCTGCGTGAATCGGAAAAAGTTTTTGTTTCTTTTTACCATCTAGAAAAATATTAATTTTACACTTAAAAAAAAATTTTAACGTTGGTGTTTTTACTTTACCTATAAACTTAATTAAATTTAAAGGGGGATGTGTTCGGGTTATGCTAATTTTTAAGTAGTTTATTTGTAAAAGTTAAAACTTTTTCTTGAATGGGTGTGTAGTGTTCATTTAGATTGGTTTCTTATTTGCATTCCACTGCGCACATGTACACTTGTTTTTTTTTTCTTTTTTTGCTCTTTCACTTTGCCCGGATCTACTCCTCTCAAAACAGCTTGCAGTATTGTCAACTGGTTTGATCTTTTGTTTAATGCATAGGAACGCGCTTCGGTGGCCTTTGGGCTAAGTGCTGCACTTTTTTACTAGACTGCGATGATGTAGAGATCGAGGGTTTGAATTCAGTGGGTGTCTGAGGGGGGTTTTTACAAGTGGTTTTTTCCCCTTCCCTCCTCTACACGCAAATGTGGTTACATTTTAGTTCCTATTTTATAAATTTTTCCCAATTTTAAAACCCCTTTGCGTAATTTTGTACTGATCATATAACCTGAAAGGTTTGTAAGATACAATTTCTATTTTTTTTTTTAAAAAAAGCTTAGGTAGTAATTTTTAAAATCGTGGAAAAATATGGGGTTATAAAATAAGTGGTGAGGAGAGAAGAAAATCGGCTGGGGGGTGAAGGGCAATTTTAGGGGGTAAGGTCAAAGGGGCAGAACTTTTGCTGATTTTTTTTCAAAATGCTAATTTTTTTTGACTTTACTAATACTAAAGGTTAGTATAATTTCAGAGTGTATTTACAAAGAGGCGAGAATCTAAAAAAGTAATATTTTGAATTTTTAATAATAGCATGTTTATGAAATTACTCGATTGAAAAGGGAGTTGAAATAGAACGTTAGAGGGGTGGGGTGGGTTTTTCGGCGAAGGGGAAAAAATTCTAGGGAAAGTTTAACTCATGTGCTCCTTGCCTATCCGTATGTATAGTATGTTTAGTAAAAATAAAACCCTTTTCAAAAAAACAAACTATTTTTTTGAGTCAACATTAAAAACATTTTATTATATTTTTGGATATTTTATAGGTAATGATAAAATATACCAAGAGGACGCTACAGCTGTGACTGGTCCAGAAATTGTTTTGTAATTTTTCTAACAATCATATAAAAAAATGTATTCCTATCAGAATTTTGGGTTTTTAAATAGGGTTTTAAATATTTGCTGGAAAAATATGCCTACCAAAAATCCCCTAACGCTGTGTGTGTGTATATGTTTATATATAAATGTGAGGTTACTTTTTCTAATTTACGTAACTGTTCAAGTATTGAGCTAAACTTTTTTTTCACTAGAAACTTTTCCATAGAGTTAATTTTTTATCCATAATATTTTTCAAAAAAAAATATTTTTTTCAGTGAATTTAGTTTGAAATTTTTAAAAGATGAGTGTTTCACTTTTTGGATGACAATCTAGTACATTTCTCATTTAATTTTTGGGCCCAGTTTTTTGAAAATAAACGTTCAAAAGGGAAACTGACGTGCCACATGCCAAATTTTTCTCTGGCCCTCATAAGATAAGGATAATTATTTTTGTGTTCCAGCCCCCCCCCAATTGAGAGGTCTTCTTTTCAGGAAGCACATCACTTCTAAATAGGTTGTTTCTATAATAGCTCTTGATTGTGTGGCCCCACTTGGTTTTAAGACGCAACTTTTGTGTCGAAGTTGCTCCAAATATACATTCTGCAGAAACATCTTTTCTTATCTTTCCTTTGTCTATGTGTGATTTTTGATTTGCAGGAAAATTTATTTTTCAATTTGTTTGCAACAAATATTTGCCCCCCCTTTTTTGGCTTTGCTTAGCCCGTTCTCACTAAAGGCAATATTTTTAAAAACGGGGTTAGAAATGCAGTATATATATAATAAAGTTTATTTGTCTACATTTCCAAATTTTTTCGAAATACCGTTTTGAGTGTACAATCAAACATTTTAGCCTTTTCTGAGAAATCCTGTTAATTAGACGATGGTACACGTCATCGGGGCCTTTTGTTAAAATTATTACAAGGAGGCTGTTACGTAACGCTTTCACAAATTATTTTAGAAAACATTTTCGAATGGTTTGAGAAAAACTTTACCACTTCGCTTGCTAATTCCAGCCCTTGTGGTTGGTAAGTCTTTGTCAACCAATGCCACCGGTCCGGGGACAGCACCCTCTAGCTAAAACAAACTTTAAACCCAATAATATGTGGAGTTCCCCTAGTACAAAGTCTTGAATTAAATTTTTGGTTCCGGGCCACAATTTTTTTGAAAATTGAAAATTTGAATTAAAATTGCATTCTCTTAAAATTTGTTACTAGTTTTATTTTTTTATAAGAGGTTCAATTAGTTTCAAACCATTCTGAACAATTAAATGATTGTGTGTTTTCAAAACAACCAAAATGTTTCCAAGGGAACTATTTTGGATGGTTTTTAATGTTGGTGCATTATCCCAAACCACAATAAAAGTTGCCTTCAATTGCGCATGAACTGATTGCGCTTTGCTCGTGGCTAAATTTGCGTGTATACCTCTCATTAAAAAGAGTGGGATTCCAAAAAAATTTATTTGTTTTAAATTTTGAATCAATGAAGTGATTTTTACGGTAAAAGCTTTTTTTTTATTGAGGGATGTCCCGCAGTCGTAGTAATGTACAGAAATTATGTCCTTTACACTTTCCTTAACACAAAGAGAGTTTTTTCGTAAAGAGCTGGAAGCATGGATTTGGGTTATTGTCAGGGGGGGCTCGTCCCTAGGCCGAAAGGGCGCGCCCCCCCTCCCACGAAATCCAGTTCCCCTTTTAAAGTTAAAATTCGCCCCCTACGAAATTTTATCTTGCCATAATAGTTTCAAGAAAAATTGTTTTTGGTTTAAATAAAGAGGGAATGTTTTTAAAATGGATGTGGTCGAGCGTGAGGTGGTCAGGCCTGATATTGTAAACCAAACATTCCCCCCCTTTCTTCCCCCTTGTCTTAAAAAGGCATGCAGTCGGGGGCGGTGGTCAGGGGCCCGACATAGTGAAAGAAAAACCTTTCCCTCCCCTTAACCCCCTGTCCCCCCTGCTATAGCTAGCATTGCTTATTCTTCTTTTGAAAGGGGCCTCCCCTTTCGCGCCCTAAGGGTTTAAAACTTGTGAAATGTGTATAGCGTGAAAAAAGCAACATTGTTTTTATTATTCCGTGCTCCTGCATTTGAGGATTTTGTGGCGTATCGTTTATAATAATTTATGTAGGGTTATTTTAGGATTATGTTTATTTGATTATATATTTTAATATTTCTGGTAACTAAGCTTAATTTGAATAGTTCAATTCAGGCGCTTAAGACAACGAATATTGCAAGATTAACTCTTGATCAAAAAAGAGAATTGAATTCATTAGGTAGGCCATGTCCTAAATTTTTGTATGTAACAAAGTGAAAACATACATACTATATATTTATGCACCTTACACAGCTGCAGAGTTTCTACAACACATCCACGTCCTTTGGGGGAAGTTTTTTTTATCTTTCCATTTGTTTGTGATATAAATTTTTGAGTTTAACTAAATGAATATTTAGCAAAAACATATTCCCGAAATTTGTGTTTTTCTTTTAAATATATTATTTAGAAATAATTGATGAATTAAACAGGCTGCGCCCCTCCAGCTTCTAAAGTGACGAGCCGCCACTGGTTATTGTTTTTTCTACTTAGAAGAACTTAGGATGTATTTTAGAGCAGATATGAAAGAGCAAAATCCGATATCCTCAACTAATGGAAATGGCTGAAAGTCTTGTGTGAAAAAAACTCATAAGACAGTCATCAAGTTTTCTTTTTGCATTTACCCCTATTTTTTCTGTGAAGATAAGGAATAATGCTGTTTTTATCTTTGTCCTTAGTAGTGATTGACTGTAAACTGCATTGTGGTTCAGAATGATGATGTGATTTTGTAGTGAGCTTTTGAAGTTTGGAGCAAGAAACTAAAGGTTCATTTTCGGTACTTGTAGACTCTAAAGGTAGGACTTCCAATTTGTCAGGCTCATCAGGGTAAAAAAAATCGGTATGAGGCGTGTTAATATTTTCTGGTCGAGGAGCTATTTATCGGGTGAGTCAGTATGATTGAGATTAATTAATGGATGTTTGCGTACTATGTGCTTTCTTTAAGTTTAGAACCGATTTTTTTATAAAAATTATTTCTTTACATATAGCACACTTAGCCCTGGAATCATTAACCATTGAAAACAAAAATTCCAAACCGGTGCAGTTTAAAAAAAAATCGGTAAAACTAACTCAACAAAATTAATATGACACTACACTAATATACTGACACTTTTTACTGCAATCTTGTAAGTTGTAACTGTTATATGTCCAGACAGGAACTTGGTAGAAGTATCTAACAAGTCGCCTTTTTAATACTGTCAAAAATGTTGGAGGGGCTTATCTCGTTCCATGTGCTGTCTTCTATATCACTTTAGCAAGATTATCTATAGTGAGATTCTGGTTAGGAAGACCAGTAATTGACAGTCACAAACACTAGTAAAACTTCTTCATACATTCATAACTTAAGTCATGTGATTTGCATTTTTAACTTTTTGATAGATATTATCAATACTTATAAAATAACATTAATAATTAATTATAATGCTTTCAATATTGACCCCAAAAAATTATGTTTGAACTTTCTAGAACTATTCTTTCTACCAGAATTATATTATGGCTTTTTTTTTACACCGCGTTTTACTGCCCGTCCGGTTTATACGTATATGTACTAGTTATGCTAATGTTTTAGGAATAGTGATGGTTGATTTTAGAGGAAGTGCACTCGCATTTGTGTGGAGTAAGAGTGGAATACAATTAGGGGAAAAAAATCTCAGTTTACCAGACCAGAATTTGAACCCCGACCTCCTGTCTTCAGCAGTCTATTCTATTGCGAAAGTAGCATGCCTATACCGAAGCGGGTATCAGCTTTAATACGAGTATATTTCTCTTATACCATACTTCACGCATTATATTAATGATATGTTCTATGGCTTGGGTCACCCTGCCCCCCCCCCCCCCCATACACACACATACACATTGACTCAGATAGGGAGATGTTTACCCTTGTAGTTACGTCCTTGATGCCATCAAACTTATATTATACCTATCACTAAATAAGAATTTTCAATCCCACTCCATCAATGTTTTATAAGCAGCCTGTCTTAGCACCCACTCGAGTTACACGCTAAAATACTAACTAGGCTAATATGCTAGGGATAGAGAAGGTTGAACTTTTAGGTAATGTAGCCATATTTGTGTGAAGATAAAATGAAAAACCATTTAGTAGAAACCACTTTCATTAGGCCTACAACCAACCAAGATTAAACCAAGAACTCTCCGGCATTGACAGCCCAGAGAGTGAGAGTGCGGTAGTGACGCCAGGGACTAGGGTCGGCAACTTTTTTTATATCCTGGGTCTTATGGGGTTAAAGAGAATTGTTGAGTTGATGTGAAAAATGTAGAGCAAAAAAAAAATCCAACTTTAAATTTCTCATGTAGTAATTAGTTATTAAGTTTATTAATATAACATAATTGTTTGTTTTCTAAATATTTTGTGGGTAGATAAAATCAGTTAGTGGGCCGTAGGTTGCTGAACCTTGCCTTAAGCCATTTTATCACTAAGCGGGTTCCTTCAATGTTCATCCTTAATGTATGCGATATATTGTGAGAATACATCACATACTTTGCTTGTATTGTGGAAATAGCGTTTGTACTATGAAATATTTCCCCTTCAAAACTCATTTGTGATTCCCCAAACCAACTCTAAATTAGACCTATAATAAATAAGTGAGGTTGCGTTGTGAAAAGAATACACTTGTGATGTTCTAGAATTACGGGTCTCACGTTGTGCGCCAATTGTGTATTTTCGGGAATATTACTCTACCGCGATGGGCGCCAATTGAGAAGTTCTGGTTCGTCGCGTTGAGCGTCGATTGAAGTTACACCGTTTAATTAGCTGGTAATTGCCCCGTGGTTGAGCACTAATTAAATCGGTCCGGTTTTTTTTTATGTTGTGAGTTAATTGGTATTTATAGCCCCGTGATCGAGCGCCAATTAAAGAGTTATAATTAATACACACTTATTATTTTGACATGTTTTTTATTTCTGAATCTCAGTTTATTTAAGGAGAAAATAAATCATGTCGTTGAAATATATACGCGGCCTATTGTAGGGATCGCGGACAGAAGCTGTGCTAGTGACTGAGTAGTGAGCAGTACTGGACGCCAAGACGCCAAGTGCCCTTACATTGCACCATCCTTCGTATATATCCATTGCTCATGGAAGCTTCGAGAAGGTCGTGTTATAAAAAATTAAAATACAAGACAAAAACATCTCGGTGTCACTAGAAGCTTCGAGAGCCGGAAACTGACTCAAATTACCTTTTAAAATCTCTATTCGAACCTTCGAGAAGAGGAAGTTATTAATAAAAAACCTTATTTATATTGTCAACCTGACTTGGCTGGTATACTCTGACGACACTTACAGTAGCGTGTACCTTCTTAGAAGAAGAAGTGCTTTAAGCGCCATGTAATAGATTATAATTTAAATGAAATAAGATACGTTTATAAAATTAGGACGATATTATTGTCAATGCTTTCACATAATTTTCAGGGGCAAATCAATTACATTACACACTTCCTTTCCACTGTAAGACTGCTCCAAAATACCCCCGGAGCATAAAGGAATAAGGTTGCTCCGGACCTGTTCCAGCGCTGTCTGTGACAGAGAGACGAGGAGCAAGTTTACTCCGAACCTGTTACAACGCTGCCTGTGACAGGGGAGGAGCAAGGTTGGTTTGGACTTGTTCCAGCGCTGCCTGTGACAGACGAGGAACAAGTTTACTTCGGTCTTATTACAACGCTGCCTGTGACAGGCGAGGAGGAAGGTTAATCTGGACCTGTTCCAGCGCCATCTGTGATATAGAGACGAGGAGCAATGCCAATTGCCAAGCGTTGATAAACACGTCTTCTATTACGTCGTGAATGTGTAGAATGCCAGGCCACCACCGTGGTTAGGATTCCACGTTAAACTGTAGGTCCTTCATTTCATCTCACAATCACCCTACCATTACACATTAGCGTAAGTGCGTATAACCCGAACGGGTAGTAAGACGCGGGGATAATAATAATAATAATAATAATAATCTATTACGTAACTAATTTGTGCTACCATCTACCGGATAACTTGAAACTACGCAGCCTTGACAGTAGAAGCTCAGAGAAAACAAATGGGAATACAATACAGCACATATAAAAGTGGAGTAATAGGTGAAACATTTCAAATGGGCCTTTGACAAGAAGGAACAGCTCCTTTCGTCTGTCAGGAGCTAACTGTGAATGTGACGTCAGAGGAGCAGTGCAAAGAAGCAGGTTGTGGTTTCACAACCCATCCCTACATTATATACCATATACACACGTGTTATCTGTGAAATGAAGGATAAAAAAGTGCTTACATTATTTGATTATTTATTATAGTGAGGTTTTAAAACTATTAAAAGACCGCTTAAAAATTTGAAATAAATTCTCTTAAGCTATCACAACACACAAATTCAAATATTGTTTAATTTAACTAGGTATATAAAGTTTTCATTAGTAGAATGTAGAACATATTACTACATATTAAATATTAGCATGTACACAATAATAAAATACCATAGTCGATAGTATTTCTCGCCTTAATTTCTACGGAGTGAACTGATCGATAGTGACAGACAATCATCTTATCCAATAAGTGACCTTCAATTAAAACGATTGTCAGTGAATTAAGGCGATCCTCTGTCTTATCGGTACGTAGATATAGCAAATCACAACAATCACAGACACGATGAATCCAAACAATTACTTTCACTGGTAGAAAGAATATCTAGTTTCTTTCATCATTCAAAATTTGCGGTCCCTAAAATCAGCTACCGTACGTGCCCACTAGGCCTATGCGTATATCCTCCCTGTGTACACTTTATATAGTTTATATGTGTATTTATAATTATATATTTATATTCTCTCTGGTAATTTTATTTATACGAAGTAACTTTAACTGTTTAAATTAACACATATTGTATATAAGTAAGAGAAGAGCGTATAGTAATGAAAGGCGACGGCACATTATATGCTATGAATCATTCGTTATTAATTATTCGATATACGTAGATAAAATTCCAGCTTTAAGACATTCTATTAATTAATATTTGATGGATTTTCTAAATAAGATATCATAAAGAGTTCAGTTCAAAACCCTTTAAACATATTTGTATTCAGCTCTCTTTTCTTACCACCACCTAAACTCACAATCAAATCTTCTACCAATTCAATCAATAACGTTCTACTAACTCCATGAGTATGTGAGTACCAGTCCCAAGCTCATACAGTTAACCTTGGACAGTTTCATTTAAGCAGTAGGATTCCTATTATGTTAATAAAAAATATCTGGAATTTTCTTAAATATATTTCACAAATTAAGACTTTGCAGAATCTGTAATCTTCAAGCTCTAATGAACACACACTTTGTTACTTTCATCTATGCTTAATTGTTTGGAACACGTAACGCAAACATAACTATTATCATTTATTATGCTATGGAATTGATTCATGCATATCCTTGGGCTAAGATAATCGATAGTTGATATAAATAAGTAGACTATTAAATTATAGTACTGCATCGTGAAATATTGATTAAAATACCGTCTAGCCCAGTAAAGTGAAGATTTTTCTAATAAAAAACTATTTCTCCTTTTTTTTTTGAGTTTGTAGAATATTTTAGATTTAATCTCATGGCAACACTGTATCAGTTTGTAGAATTAAAATCCCCACCCAATGATATTTTTTGGCGGGGTTTTCCTCCCCTACTACAGATATGACGCGTTTTCAACCAAGTTGATGTTTACTGCGAAGTCCCTTTCCCGCGTTATACATTGAAGTGGATTGGAACGGAACAATGAGTTAGGGATGACACACTTGTTACAACGTTGTTTGTTTTGTTTTGCTATTACAATATAATTAGTCGCATAATGTTTTTGCAAACATATTATTAAACTATTTACGAGGTTTTGAAGGGCGCTTTAATATTAGATTAAATTGCATTAATTACTATAAATTATAAGATTACTACCATCCGATTTTCTATACACTGTCTCTTGAATGCTTAAGTGATAACCGTTTCATGAAAATGTTATTGATTAAAGTGTCACCTAATCATTATTGAAAATAAAATAGTACTACCACTCAGAAATTGAGTTTAATCTGTCATGCTAGTTTAACTACAAATGAAAATGATATTAGATTTAATTTTGTTTAATGATGTTTCATAATTATAAATATATCTTAAATATTTTACGGAAATTAGATTGGTATTTTATTAGCAGTTCTCCACTCTAGCATGCCAAGAAGAATCGATATTTTGAATCCAGCATTACCTCCTATTCCTAAATGCGTTTACAGTATAAAAGTACTTAAATTGGTATCTTGGATAATATGACATGTTATATGTATGTCCTAACATATTTTATTTAATTTATAGTTTGATTAGAAATTTTAAGATTAAAGTTGCCAATGTTTACAAGAGTTGAAAATATCCTAGTTTGCTATGTTCTAATATAATAAATTACATCAGGGGAGGTGATTGACCGTTAATTCATTGGTCACTTTTTTGTACATCAAAAAATATAGATCTGAATTTTAAAGTTAGGAGCATTTGTTTTTTCACTGATAAGTTTTTAAACATATAAGAACAATGAATAATAATTTTATATTTTCAAATATTGTACTATATGTCTTTCTATGTCAAATACTGTGAATTATTTATTACATTTTTAATATTTCTAACCGTTATCCACGAGAGTCGAAATTTTGAGCGGGAGTTTTACGCTATCTGTACCAACGCGCCAGAACTATATCCTTTCTGCCAACGCCAAGCCGTTACTTGCTGCAAGAGGTAAGTAGTGAATTTTGTTTATTGAAGAAATATTAATATATTTGTTAATAATTTTTCTTAGCGTGTTTAAAAATCACCACCTTTTATTTTATTTTTCGTGTGTAATTTTCATGTATTTTGTTTTAACTAGGGAAGACGTATTATACGAGTTAAAATTACGATTAATACTTTTTAGGAATGGCTGTAGGGCTCTAAGGCATAAGCGATGGCGTCTGCCGGATCGAAGCGATGAATAGGGCGGCAAGCTACGCGGCATCAACATGAATTTCTTACTATTTTCTTGTGTAAATTTAATTTTTATCGTAGTGTTATTTACTTGTATCATGTTTCCAAATGGTCCTATTATGAATGTGAATTTTTGTTTGCCAGTATTTTGTGGGTAATTAGATTGATTATGCGTTCTAAAAATAGAGAAAAATTAATGAGGTCCATATTCATTATTTTACTTTAAGGCATTCGATTTGAAAATGGCGGGCGCGGAATTGTATTATTTTATGAATATTTAGAACGAATAAAATTGAATTTCTTTGAATTTAGAACGTAAACTAACTTAGCTTTGTTGCCATCTAGTTAAAATTAATTTTCCGAACAAAGAGCTACTACATAAGTGTGCCGTCATTAATGGTTTTTCACTATGTGTGATGGTTTGAGTGTATAAATGATAAAATGTGCCAAGTAAACGTAATGTAGGTCCAAAGTTTTGTTGTAGGTTAAAATCTTTAATCTTCCACATTAATCAAAATGTCTGATAACGAAACGTCCGCCGCTGATGACACTAAGAGGAAGAGGGGCCGTCCCGCCAAGGCTGGTGTTGAAGTTAAGGTAAGTTTAAAATACAACCTCAAATCATAATGTTTCTTAGAAATATACTTCCATCCTGTCATCTAAAGCTTAATACACTAATCATTGTGCAATAAAGTAATAAGCCTATGCTTAAATCACCCATTGGTGAATATTACATTTAAACAAAACACTCCAAAAATCACATAGGAATGTAAATGTTGATGATCGTGTGCTAACTATTGCCTATATATCGTAGGGAAGGTGTTTAGGAACAGCTAGGAAAAGTTAACATGCATACATTCATCAAATAATATGATCTGCGTTGTTACTTTAAATAGTCACATTTTTCACAGCACACGTTTTTAATTCTATTTTTCTTTTAATCGATTTTACACAATTTAAACACGAACTTAATGATTTTTCTCGAAGGAGAGTTTCTAAATTGCTATGAGCTGTATCCAAATAGTCTACTTCAAGCACCATCGACCCGTGACGTTTACTTGATAGTTGCATTAGCATTCACATGATAAGTGTAGATCTGTCCGTATAGTCACAAAGTGTGATAATGCACCCCTTCACACACCCTTGAGTCCAAGGGTGACAGAAAGTTACCCTTGATACGCAACCAATACGGTGTTTGATTGGCAATTGTTTAAGTTTTCTTAACTGTGACCTGGCGGTCTAGGGGTAAGGTGTCTGACTTCTATGCTGGGGTCCGGGGCTCAATCCTCGGTCCCGGCACAGATTTATCCGATTACCAAACCCTTCACCTCTGACAAGACGTGTATTATTCCCAACTTGTGAATGTGTGGAATGCCAGACCTCCACCGTGGTTCGGATTCCACGTTAAACTGTAGGTCCTTCATTTCATCTCATAATCACCCTACCATTACACATTAGCGTAAGTGCGTATAACCCGAACAGGTAGTAAGACGCGGTGCTAATAATAATTTAAGTTTTCTTCTGCTACAGATAGAGCTCATAGTGTAATGTGATCTTTGATAACACACATTAGATATACTGGTTGAGTTGTAGAGTTGTATTGTGTTGTGTGGATAATTTGTCATGAGCAGTGAAAATGTCACCACAAATCTAAGTAGTCTATGCTAATTCGGGCTGATGGTGTTTAAAATAGTTTCTAAGATCTTTGTTAAGAAGCAGCACTGCGGATTCAAGGGTGTGAAAATATGTTGGTGTTTAAATAGTATTTTGCAGTCTTCTGCCTCAAGTGCTTGTTATGTGTAAGTCATGTGTACTTGACTATTTGGATAGCGCCCTGGTTTCTACAAACTAAGATGGTGAACTGGTTAAAACTTAAAGGAAGGTTGAAATTACAGTGTTTGGTTGTGTTCATTCACAGTTTACAAAATAAAAATGCTTTATTTTGACTTTAATAATTTATATGACTTTCTCAACGTTACAAAAAACATTTGTTTTAATGGCCATTTATAACAATAAGTTTGAATATGACACTTTTTAATCTAATAGCCTATAATCTGAATGGATAGTAAGACGTGCAAAAAAATTAGTAGGCTTATATATAGTTGTGAGACAATAATTTTATAGTTATAGTAATATTTTTTGTTCTCTCAAATAGTCATGAATAGACATGCATAAGATGAGGGTTTTTTTATGTTGAAGGTGGTATTATTCACGTGTATGCAAAACAAATTAGTAGAGCCCAGTTAAAAAAATAGGGTTTAAGTCCAGAATGAATAGTTTATTTTCTATTTCTCCATGCAAGTTGTAAAATAAACTATTTTTATCTTATTAACTGCATACTAGATATCAAACTAAAACATTGTCATTGTGACCGGAATTTTTTCTTTAAGGCTCGTTCTTTTGCCGGTAAGAACATTGTTGTCCAATACTGTACATCGCAAGCAATCTTTCAACATATGCACATGATAACCATTACCTGTTGCGCTTTTATGATGTCCCCTAAAATGTCCTCCATTTGCTTTTCAATACATTACTTCAGTTCACTGTAGTCATTGAGGCTAATTCCGGGAAAAGTGATCCAATAATTTAACGCTGATTCTAAAATATACAAGTCCATGTGTGATTTTTTTTAACAGTGAAAATTAGGTTTTTGGAAAATTCATGGTCAAATATTTTACGGTATGACCTTGAAATTAAAGTCTGTATAAAACTAGTAATATCAGGTGAGTTTTCTCTTATAGACTTAGTTACATCTTGGTTTACGACTAAATGGTTCTGCCCAAGGTGGTCTTTTTCTAAAATTTAATTTTGTCTTAACGCTGGTAGTTTTTTAATAGAATCAGGGGATCCATTACCTTTGAACCTTATTAAAAAAATATTTACAATTTATTATTTTGGTCACACTTTTTATTTGTATATTTCTAATCAATATTTTTATTCTCTTGATTAATCATTTATTTTTTAATTGTGATATTTTTTATTCTTTTTAGGGGGCTGTATTAAAAACTAGATACTGTACTGCAAATATAAATATAAAAATTTGGATTTTTAATTATCTCTTGGTTTTCTCACATTAGGTGAGCCAAATTTGAAGGAATTAAAAAGGTTAAGATTCAAAAGTTTTAAAATACTGCTTTGGATCATTTGACGTAGAATAACCCTTAAACTAGTTCCTTCTGACCAATTTCTTTACCAGCTAAATTCACATTATTTGAGGATTTACAGTGCAATTAGAATTTTCGTAAATGCAAATTTTGCATGTCCCTGGTTTTGAAAAGGTCAATTACACACCCTGTGTCGTTGCTAGGGTTGGTTTCACTCGGGGTGGTAAATTATGTCACCCCTGTGGACCTTCCAAACCAAATCATACAGAATCCTCAGTAATATTGTTTGTTCTGATGTTACTCATAAATCATAATTCACATGTGGGTCAAATTGAAAAAAATGGGACAATTTACTGAGGGCAAAAGGAGAAATTAAAGCGCTAACAAGTAAGTTTCTTACCATGGAATTCAATTTAGAATATATTCAGGAATAGTGAAATATATGTAACAAGCTGAATTTCTGTTTTTTTAACAACCTCTCAACAAAGGGCTAAAAAAACCAATTCTGTCACACACATTAAAGAGGTTAACAAACACATAAGATTTTATGAATATACCAAATGAGTGTATATATTAGATGTATTTATTTTCTATGCATAAAAAATATAAAATATTAATTTAAAAATAACTGGTATATTCTAAAACTTTTAACACACCAATGAGCAACCTTTTAACCATGGAATTAAATACATATTATATCCAGGAATTGTGAAATATATGTAGCTGAGCTGAATTTCATGTCTAGATAATTTTTTAAAGATCTTAAGGCATGTTGTAAAAAATAACAATTCAGTCACGCTAATCAAAGTTTTAATTTTGCCTATTATTAATTATTAGTTCTTAACGTAAACCAAGTGCATTTAATAATTTATTTAAGTATTTTTTTATTAAACTTGTTAATGGGCAGTTCGGTCACACTAAAATCAAGCTAGTAACAATTTGGTCACGCTAAAATTAAGCTGACAGAATTGTCCATGACCTAATTGTTATTTTTAGAGATACACTATCATTTCATTTTGAGGCTAGTTGTCATATTGAAACGGGTGGGCACCATTACATCGCGTTTTGGGAACAGATACATTGCAGGTCCATCACGTCTCATTTCCCCCACCTCTCTACACACAGCTAACCATATTGACCAATACAATCCCAACAAGTTGTGTTACAATATAAACGCAATACCAACTTGTTGGGGATGTTGGCCAACATGTTGGTGTTGGCCGAGTTGGGAGGTTCTGCGCATGCGCTATCGAGTTGAATGAGTGTCTTACCTTGGTGAATCATGTGTTTTATTTTCAGATTAGTTTAAATTTTAAAATCGGGGCTAGTGTATTTTTGTGATCATGGAATGGAACAAGGCTAATACAGTTAAACTAATTGATTTAAATTCTGAAAATGGAAAAATTACACCTAGACATGTGAATAAAACCCGGGACCTGTGTTAAGGTGTCATTTTTCAATTTTCTGAATTGATGGAGATGAAGAATTCCTCACTAAAAAGCATGAATAATAATAGGTTGGGCTACTAGATTCTTAATTGAGTTATATCAAAAGTATTTTATTCTTTGTGAGGTCTCGTGTACAAAGCTATCAACACCACTTTACAAATGTAGGTCGCTCATTATTACCATAAACACACTTCAATTCGACGTCTAGCAAAAAAAAACTTTGAACGCCCTACCGTTTCTTAAATTTTGGTTCTTATGCAATAGTACACTTCCTGTCATCACAATAATGAAGAAATGGCAAGTAATACGACATCCATGGCTAGAAATGTGTAGACTGATTAAAAAAAGGTGGAGGAACCAGGATGTTGGTCTAACAAGTTGGTGCGAATAAACACAGCTTACTTTTCCACATGAATTGTCTTCCAACATGTTGGCCAACATCCCCAATAAGTTGGGAGTGCGTTTATATTGTAACACAACTTGTTGGGATTGTATTGGTCAATATGGTTAGTTGTGTGTAGAGTTGCGGAGAAATGCGACGTGATGGACCTGCAAGGTATTTGTTCCCAAAACGCGATGTAATGGTATACACCCATTGAAACATGTGTTAAATATCTCATTTATTTTTCACCACACTCTCGTTAGTTTCGTGTAATCAATGTGACTGAATTGTCATATAATTAAGGCACGTTTATTACCTGCATTAATTAAAAAAAGTTTGTGTTTATATGGCGACTTCAGTGATGTTTTCTGCTCTAAACGAGCGTGGTCTCAATGTAATGGCATTTGTTTTACATTTTTGCCGCCTTTTATGTTCTACTTAAGGGGCTTGCATAGGGGAGCCAAGACAGTGTCACTCAAGTGTTCAGCTCTTTCACGATTTTGATTAAACTATTAGTAGTATCGAGGTTTGGTCTTCACTGGGATGAATACAAAACTTTATTCTATGTTACTATAATAAAGAGAGATGTCAACATAGTTTAAAATATGAAATTTTGCCCTTAGAGAAGTCATAATAAGGGATATTTGAGTTGATCGTTAAAGACCTAAATCCGAGGGAAACTAGAGGGCAATACTCTAGGAACATAGAATAGAGATTTGTGAATCGAATTATATAATTTATTAGGGGGGTCACAACACAAAATTTATTGGTATCATTATTAACCTGAGAGGTAGCAACTGGTAGCATTTCCCTGTACGCTAACGCCATCACTAGGCAAAGGACCAGTAGAGCTTTGTTGTGAACGTAGGAGGGAATAGTGGAAGTGAAAGAATGGCAGACGAGCAGGCTAATCCTTCTCTCGCTTCCTCTTGCCGTTCGTACTTCCACTCGGCTCATCACCTTCGGTAGAATCTTGCAGATCGTGGCACGCTTTGTTGAAAAATACGTACATTGACCACATTTTATTAAGTGGAAGCTAAAAAAAATTAGCGTCAGTATGGACGAAGAAAAAACAACTGTGGACCATAGAAGAGGGAAAAAAAGAAGATTATACCTCACAGCCCATCGCAAGAAAATAAATTGGAATAAGGGGAAGAAACTATGGATTGGTGATTCTGGGTGACTATTTTTTAAGTTTATATAGCAATAGTGAATTGGTCAAAAATGATACTGGCCTATTTATATTCATGTATTTATCATACACTTTTTAAACACACAACCTAACTTAGGTAACAATGTGATCTGTACATCACATTCAGAAAAATAGCCTAGATATTCACTATTCAGATAAAAGGACGTATCCATCTAGAAATAGAAATTTTATTTTATAGCACCCCCTTGAATCAGCTTCACGAATCTCTACCAAGGTGCATTAACGGTAGTTTTTTAAATGTGAAATTCACTTTGGTTTTATAATCTATCTACACGCTAATGTGAGAGCACTTTTTTGTATCAAATACTTTCTCTTCCTCACCCCTAGTAAATTATTTTTTATACTGTTGTTTTAATTTTTTTTAATAGTTCCTCCGTCCGTCCGTCCCCCCTCAAAGTAACAAAGGCTTATTTTTAAACCAAAACTGTGTTATTAAAAATTCATAAATTTAATTTAAGAATAATATTTGTTCCCATGACTTCATAATAATAAAATAGGGTACTGGAATATTTGTTTTAATTTTTTTGGTTAAATGGTTAGTTTAAAAAAAATACAAGTTTTATGTGACAATAATTAATACTTGAACATGCTTGACAAAATTAAATCCTATATTATTTTGCATGCAAATAATATGTCCTAGCAATAAAATATTCAGATAATTACACTTTTAGCCTGAGATTTTTGAGTCACATGCTGAAATACTAATTATGCAAAATGTAAGGCAAAGCATAGCGGTTTCTTATATTTAACCAATATTATATTCAATTTACAGAAAATACTTACTGGTTATAGGAAAATAACTATTCCCCGTTAAACTGTAGGTCCTCCATTTCATCTCGCAATCACCCTACCATTACACATTAGTGTAAGTGCGTATTACCCGAACGGTTTGTAAGACGCGGTGCTAATAATAATTATATAATCAGCTCTCTGTCGACTTGAAATAAATTTTATTGCTTGAAAATCTTGAGTATAGAAACTTTATAATAAATATTAAAGTGCTAAAAAGCTGTACATATATATAACCAAATTAATAGTTACTAAGACGAAAGGACCACAGCATCCTTACTAAAAAAAATTATTTTATATAGGCCTACCAATATTTGTTTACATTTTGATTTTATGAATATTCATCGTGATATAATCCCCTCTCCACTTTCGGGCACACCTACCAGCATCTTATCTGATACTATTCGGTATCCTCACTGCAGCGTACAAATTAATATATTCACACATTCAATAATTAGTAGGCCTAGCAGCAGCACCTTTACAGAAGATTTGATGGCCATATCCTCCGGCGATTAGTCGAAGACATAATTGTATTC
Organism: Timema cristinae; assembly: GCA_039000515.1. Taxonomy (NCBI): domain Eukaryota; kingdom Metazoa; phylum Arthropoda; class Insecta; order Phasmatodea; family Timematidae; genus Timema; species Timema cristinae. Next base: position 3,045 of record JBCFYV010000059.1, on the reverse strand, counting down.
ACAACTGTAAATATTAGATTTCATAATTCACTTTAGTGTTTTAATTTATTTAGTGAACAAGTTAAGGTGGGCTGGAAGAGGACACGAGAAAAATTAAGTGTTTTTTTTGCAGTTTTCACAACAAACTTTTTTAAATCAAATGCTTCATTAGAGACATATAGTTTAATTTTCTATACATGGCAATATCAACAGCTGTTCTTGAATATCTGCTATGAGCATAGCATCATTTAATGAGAAACATTTTAAACGAGGAGAAAAAGTTTTCACAAAATTCTAGGACAATCATGACAGAAATTTAACAACTGTTGATATCACCTTGTAAAGAAAATTAAACTCTATGTTTGTACTGGAGCAATATTTGATTTAATTTGCTGAAAAAAATTGTTTGATACGAAAATTGCAAAAAAAAAACTAGTTTTCCTGGCATCCCCTTTGATCCCACCCTAAGTACAGTTAATAGGAGTGCCACATTCATAGAAGAAGGGTATAAAAGTCTGAAAACTAGCTATGATATCTATAGTTATAACTATATGTTTTATGTATTTTGAACTGGTACAGAGGTATCAACTATAATCTGGCATACTTGGAACCCGTCCCTGCCATGACAGAACCATTTTATGAGGTTCATGGTGAAGCCGCTGCAGAAAGAGGAAATTTAGATCAATTGTAAGTCGAAGCAAAATGTTTATCTTACTATTTAAGACAACACTTTTGGGTAAGAGTGGAATTCACATTTATATGAGAAACTTAAGTCAAACATGAGTGAAAAGGACTCCAAATAGGAGAAAGAAATTCAAGCCCACATATTGTGATTTTATGGCTGGCTACCTATTAAAAAATCGCGCTGAAAGACGTGTCATTATTTTGGGCTAGTCTTCATTTGAAGTAACTATACGGTTGGGATGAGATATATATTATTTTTATTTCACCATTCCAGGCTATTCTTATTTAACTACACTTCTTGGACAAGAATGAGGAAAGTATAATTTTGAGCAAAATGCTACAACATTGGTATGGATGGGGAGTGTGAAATAATATACTATATAATATAAGCTACAGGCCAGATATTGAGGAAGAATACATTAATACCTAATTAATCTTGCTTTCAAGATCAGGATGGAGTTTAACGTATAGAAATCATTACTTACTACGAATTAATTTCCATAACAAAAACCGTTTTAGAGGTCATCGTTAGATCTCAAACTAGCGTTGAAACAAGCCATTTTACCAAGTTGATTTAATTTTTTTTATTAAAGAGTTTATTTACTCATACATGGTATTACTATTGTGTGTACTTATTGAGAGATAAAAAATTGCCAATTTATTCCTCATATATCCCCAATTTTACAAATTAATTGATTTGCTGTAGGGCAAAACTAAACTGGTTATTAAATATATGATATTACATTGTGCGAGAATGAGAATTTAAAAAAAAATGAAAGTCATAAAATGTATGTTAATAGTCTTCCTGAAATATTTTCTTTATAATTATGTATGACCCGCCTCGGTGGCGTAGTTGGCTAACGCGCTAGTCTTGTTAAGCTCGACTGCTGAGGACGGGGAGATCGAGGTTCGAATCTCGGTTGGGTGAACTGGGGTAGTTTTTCCTAAATGGTTTTCCACTCTCCCTCCACGCAAATACGGGTTCACTTACTCTAATTCAACCTTCCCAATTCCCAATCCATTATCGTAATTAGTACTCAAAGTGTATAAACCGAGCGGGTAGTAAGACGCAGTGCTAAATAATAATAATAATAATATATTATGTATGTATTTGATTAACTCAAAATAACTTTAGTAAGAAAAACAAAATAGCAGTTTAACTTTAAACATAATAGTGTAAAATAGGTGTATGTATTTTAATGAAAAAATTAAAGAATGCACAAGACATAAATTCAACAAAAACTTTAGTCAATGATTTATTTATTACAAATTATTATTTTTACATCAATAATCTTTTTTTTCAGTAATACTACAATCGATACATTTCAAATAAGCCCCCCTCGACATTCAGAGATGCCATCCTGTAGCTTAACTGATGGTGACACTATTGAAAGTATTCTCCCTCCACATTTAGAGTAGCCTTACCCCACATCTCTAGATAATACCATACATTCGACTAATGTTAATTCATAAACAGAAGTTATAAAGGATATTTTCCCGGAAGGTGTGCCACAGACACCATCGTCTTCACAACAGTAAATATTACATTACACATTTTAGTGTTAACTTATTTAGTGAAATTATAGGACTCGATATGGTGTTGAACATGAACCTATGGCAATAGAAGCTTTGGAAGAAGTGCTTGGAGTAAAAGTTGAAAGGGTGGGGTTAGTAGTCGACAGAAATATATCATTTATTGCAGCATCTCCCGATGGATTTATAGGTGATGATGCTATCGTCGAAATTAAGTGCCCTGCATCGGCGAAAGATTTTACACCAAATGAAGCCATAAAATGCAAAAAATCAAGTTTTGCACATTACGAGGAAATGATATCCTTTTAAAAAAAAAGAGATAGTTACTATTACCAAGTGCAAGGACAATTACACATAACTGAAAGATGGTGGTGTTACTTTGTTGTCTGGACAAGAAAAGGAATGTCCTTCACGAAAATTGAGAGGGATGACATCTTCTGGAAAAGTGAAATGGAGCTTCAATTAATTAGATTTTATATGGATAGTTTGCTTCCAGAGATACTTGATTCCAGATATGATCGAGGATTGCCAATAAGGGACTCCTTTTAGAGAAAAAACCATATTTAAAAATGATGGCCAGCCATCAAAAAGAAAATATCTTAATTGGGTTGCGAATGGATGAAATTTTGTTTTACTCCTTGGTGGAGTTTAGATAAGAATATTAGATAGATAAGATAGATAAGACTCTTTCCCTTCAGTTTGTTTTTCATCATATTTTGAACATTACTGACCATAATTTCCCTTCATTACTTAATAAACGTTAAATGAACATGAGAGGTCTTAATTTTGTGATGTACGCAATGGTGGATCTACATAAATATCACCTATGGCAAGCACTGGAATTGCGCC